>JAZHYW010021866.1:132500-370372 GCA_037355805.1 Ixodes ricinus
TTAATGCTAAAGCACCCGCCCTAGCTTACCGCCGACAGCCCACCTTACGATCCCTTCTAGTACGCAGCCACCGGCCCAATAGAACCTCCGACTTTGATCCCCGGTACCACGCCGTGCGGCGCCCCAAAATGCCTTACGTGCAAACAGACCGGCCCTCCTCCCAACCTGCTAATGAGAATCCCTGACAATCACACCTGTAAATCTTCGAATCTTCGATATTATTTCCTGCCTACTCTGCCAGACCTTATTATATATCGGCGAAACTGACCGCTGACTCCACGAACGCTTCCGAGAACACCGCAGACTTGGCACACTATAGAAAGAACGGGCCAAGTTAAACATGACCTCTCCACACACTTATCTGAACACCTCTCTTCCACGAATCATTCCGAACTCAACATGCGAGTATGCGTTGTCAAATCAGGCTTCCATACAACCCACCTCATGCAAAAAAGAAGGGAACAGATTAAATTTATAAACTCAAGACGGAATTCCCTTCGGGTTTAAACAAGAAAATTTATTTTGGCTATTAGACATTCCCCATTTCCCCGGCTCCTTTCTCTCTTGTTTTTATTTTATTTGATAATTTGGTTGGTCACGGGGGTGCTCTAAGCTTCTCCCCCGCTCGCATTCCTCCACTTGTTGACCTCAGACCTCTTGCACCTTACTTCACGGCTTTTCCTCCTCCCTCTCTGACTCTATGACGTCAAGTCTGTCACCTCCGCCTTTTGCATATACTTTATATATATATTTGGACCCTTTTAGTATATCTGAAGAAGACTGTTTGGTCGGAGCGTCGTTCCCCTCCTTCCCTCTGGCACATCTCTTTCCCTTCATACAGTGCCCCGCAGAACCCCATATCTTCAGACTGAATATGTTGTTCTCTTTTACATAGAACACAAATAAATGCCGCATGAATGACCTGTTCTAGTGGGGCAAGTAATTTTTTTTTTATTTCTTAAGCGGACTGTTTTTTCGCAGCGGGGACGATGTTAGAACCGCATAGACACGGGTCGAAATAGAGCAGCCATCTTGGGCAGCTAAGCGATCCCGCTCAAGGCGTGATCGCGTAAAAGCAGCCACCGCTGCTTTTACGGCGTCGTCAAACGAACGGCAGTTCAAGGAGCCTCGTTTGCATGGCGGTGTCGCTGATACCGCAGACGAGCCCATCTCCAAGCAGCGAGTCCAGCTGCTCGCCGAAACTGCAGTTCGCTGCGAGGCCGCGGAGCGCAGCAACGAAATTGTTCGCAGTTTCGCCATTCCAGCGGTTATTGAAACGAAATCGTTCCATCATTAGGGATGGCGGAGGGCTCTAATGCGCACGCAGGCGTCGAGCGACCTATCGGAGGGGGGGGGGGGGGAGGGGGGCGGGGGGAGGCTTGTGGGCTTCATAAGGTCCGGCAGCAGGGTGAACGTCCGGGTACCGCAGATTGCCAGGAAAATGTCCCGCTGCTTGGCCGCTGGGGTGTCGTTGGCCCGGCAAAAATACTCTAACTTGCTCCTGATAGACGGGCTCGTCGCCTTCGAACGCGTCCAGGTGCCCGAACAACGGCATAAGGTGCCGCGGCTCCTCCCCGGGCTGCTGATGCTGCTGTTCCGACGGTACTGGTTCGCCGGTGCCGGGCTTGCGGTCGGGCAGGCTCGAATGACCTCGTCCCCAGTGTGACAATCGTACTACGTCGTCCGTCGGGCTCAAGGCCCGGAAGAAACGGTACACGCCTCATTCACATAGCCGTCGCCTCTCCCGACCCGTCACCGGAGCACGCCGGGACGGGGACGCGACGGCAGGGTGTCCGCACAGGCCGCGCAAGCAAAGCGACGGAGGCCGCGACGGCAGGATTGGATTGGATCGGATTGCTTATTTATTCAACTTAAATTACAAAATAAAGAGATAATTGTGCCTGAACAGTAGTGCGCACGTTTCTTTTTTTGTAAATTAAGGATTTGCGTCTCTACCAGCAATTCCCGGCGAAAAGGAACAAGAAAAACAACGGGTGGATGGATGGATGTTAAAGGGATACTACAACAAAATTTCGGCGCTCATTTTTTGGTCCATATGTGTTCAAACGAGCAGTATCACATGGAACATACCAATATCTTGTTAAAAAAGTCTCGAAAAGGAATTTTAAAACGAATTAAACGATTAGCAAAGAGCACCTGGTGGATGTCGCTAACGCCTCGTTTGTAATGCTCGTCTAGGAACCTTGACAGCTAGTGACGGAGGTCGTCTCGCCTCCGGCCACGACGAGAAGAAGAGGGGAAGGAGGAACTCCCCTCTTCCCGAGAATCCCTTTTGTGTGTCGCAGAAGTCGCTATTGTCCCCCTACAAGATTATACAAGATTAACCCGTCACTCAAAATTCGTACAAAAGCAGCCGCTTCGGTGGCTGGAACGACTAGGCCATCCTCTCGACGTCAGCCTCGCCGTAGCTTTGCTCGTCTTGAGACGACCTACGTCACGATTGCGTTGGATGTCACGTGCTCTAAGCTGGGCCTTCTCCGAGTGCTTGCCAGAGTGGGCCGTTTATAACGAGAAATACAGCCACCAGGATCAAAATACAAACGTGCGATTGTCATTTACGGATATTGTGGATCATATTCAACCGATTTTTGAACACGACGGGAATATTTCAAATTTCGTTGAAATATCCCTTTAATGGCTATACCCTTTGTAACGGGCGGTAGCTTGCGCCACCTAGCCTAAGTCTAACAAGACAAAAACGTGATTCCTCCCACCCTTTTAAGACCAATTTTTCTCCCCTAACTATCACCAGGCAGTGTGGGATATCACCAGGATGACCTTCGGGGGATCGGGCAAAAAAACAAAAAACATCACCCCCCGCCTTTTCCCCCCGGCGAGGGAGTCGCCAATTTTCCTCTGGTCAAACCTTTTCGGCGTTACCCCAGCACCGGACCCACTGGGAGACAGGGTTGAGACTTTGGGCCGGAGCCACGCGGGAGGGAGTCCCAATTTTCCTCTGTCCCGCCTGTTCCCAGCTGTGCTAGTTAGTTGTCCATCATTTAATTTTCCCTAGATAATTTCCACCAATCTTCTAATCGTCTCTTTGTCACTGTAATCCTTTTCTCTACCGTCCTTCCATCGTCGCCAGTGAAACCCAGGGCCCCAGCCAAATCCGTTACCCCTTCAGGGAGGGCAGGACGAAGCCCCGTGCACTTCAAAACCAAGTGCTCTACTGTCTCGCTATCATTATGGCAGGCGGCACATAATGTGTCTGTCTCCTGAAATTTAGCCCTATACGTCCTCGTCCTCAAAACTCCCGTTCTTGCCTCGAACAGCAAAGCACTTCCCAGTGAATTGTCAAAAAGATTTTCCTTTCTTATGTCCTGCTTTCGTGACCTGTACACTGTTAAAGCTGATTTCTCCTGCATTCTCCCCTCCCACATTTTCCTCTCTGCCTCTTTCACCCCCTTTTTCACTGTAGTCTGTTCAGCCCCATCACCAGTGTGTAGATATTTAAATGTAAGCTTTCGGGTTCGGTTTGTCCATTTTGTGTTTAAACTTTTCATGTATAAATACCTTCCGTGCCCACCGCGTATCATCCATTTCGGTCAACCTTTGCTCGAATTTCAACTTACTAATTGCCTCCCTGCTCTCAAAAGACGACCATCCCATGTCCCCCTGTACTCCCTCATTTGGTGTTTTTCCATGTGCTCCCAGCGCCAATCTGCCTACGCTTCTTTGTCGAATTACTAACCCTGATTGAACTTCAGATTTCATGCACAGTACTGCATTGCCAAAAGACAGTCCTGGTACCATCACTCCTTTCCATATACCTCTGGCCACTTCATATCTGTTATAGTTCCATAGTGCCTTGAGCTTCATAATAGATTAATTTCTTTTCCCTTTTCTAATTATATTCTCCTCGTGTTCCTCTAGATATTTCCTTCCCTCGTTGAGCCAGATTCCCAGATATTTGTATTTTTCCACGTGTTCTATCACCGTGTCCTGTATCTCCAGGGGTTCCCCCTTCTCATCGTTGAAAACTATTATACCCGACTTGTCCCTACTGAATTTTAGTCCTAAACTGTCTCCTTCCCTGCTGCAAATCCTAATCAGTTCCTGTATTGTCTCACGACTTTCTGATACGAGTACAATGTCGTCGGCATACATTAACCCTGGCAATACTTGATTTATTTTATGTCCTTCTTCCATGTAATTCAAGTCAAAACCTAAGTTGCACTGCTCTAATCTTTTTTCCATCTCACTGAGGTATATCATAAAGAGCAGGGGAGACAATGGGCAACCCTGTCTGAGTCCTCTTTTTATTGCTGCTGGTCTTGTAGTTTCGGCTTCCCATTTTATAACCACCCTATTCTCCGTATAAACCCGTTCTAGGAACTTAACCGTGGTTACCCCTAGCCCATACACCTTCAGTTGGTCCCACAGTTTTTCCTTATTCACATTGTCATATGCCCCTTTGATGTCCAAAAATGCTACCCATAATGGCTTTTGGCTTGTCATTGCTATCTCTATGCACTGAGTGATTATGAATAAGTTATCATCTAGTCGTCTATCCATCCTGAAACCGTTTTGAAGCTCCCCCAGAATCTGCTTTTTCTCTGCCCATTCTTCCATTCTTCTTTTTACGATTTGCATAGCTAGTCTGTATAGTACTGAAGTTACTGTGATTGGCCGGTATGATTTGATACTGTCTTTGTCTCCCCTGCCCTTATATAACAATCTCATCCTGCTCAATTGCCAGTCACTGGGTACCTCCCCTCCCATAAGTATCTGGTCAATCCCCTGCCTTAGTTTCAATTTGCTTGTTTGGCCTAGAACTTTTATCAGTCTCATTGGTATGCCGTCTGGACCTGTCGCAGTTCCAGCCGGAACCCTTCCCTCTGCTTTCTCCCATTCCCCTATGGTCATTTCCTCTCCTTCACTATGATCCTCCTCTTGTGTTGTGTAGATGCTATTATTCCCTATGGCCATGGGGGATCGGTGGCCGAGTGGGCTAAAGCGCACACCCAGCTCGACGCGCGTGGAGCGAAAGCTCGCGCTGCAGAACCCAGGGATCCTGGGTTCAAGCCCCACCCCTGCCCGTTTCGATCTGGATGAGCATCGTACCGGCGTGCGGTCGTGTATCACTACTGCGTGGTGCACGTTAAAGACCCCAGGCTAGCGGTTGTACTGCACTGGCTAAATTGCTCATCTACAGCGAGTGACTCGTCGCAACTTTAAATGGCTGACCAACTACACGCTGTATAAATATCCCCACAACCCAATTCCCTATGGCCTGATCTGGTTCTAACTCCAACTGTGAGCCAACGCAACAAGCGTTGGCTCACTGTTGGCAACCGAACGATGAAAAATCTTCCAAACTTAGCGAAACTTTTCTATTTTGTGATTGGTCGGTTTTCGATGGGGGCGGGACTCCGTCATCCGCCGGTGCCGTAGAGCAGCTCCCTACGTCGCCCGGCACCCGACGGGGCTCAGCTTTCCGTCCAAAACCGGGCCGAAAATCCTCTCCCCTGACGGGAACGCCCCTCGCGACGGGATGGGAGAGGCGACGGCTGTGGGAATGAGGCACGTTCGGGAGTCGAAAAACGCTCGAGCCACGCTCGTCCTTCTCTTTTATTCTGCTCGTGCAGTCTTTTGCCGCCTGGTATCGCTACGGCTTGGGACAGGTGTCGTACGCAGTTGCTCGTCGCATGCTGATGCGCTCCTTCTCGTCGACCCAATATGCTGGGCTTTTTTTACATAGAACACAAATAAACGCCGCATGAACAACCTTTTCTGGTGGGGTAAGTATTTTTTTTTTTTTCATTTCTTGAAAGATTGTTTCTTTGCAGCGGGGACACATAGAACCGCATAGACACGGGTCGAAATAGAGCAGCCATCTTGGGCAGCTACGCGATCACGCTAAAGGCGCAAACGGCAGTCCGCTCTGCAACCGGCGAAACGGAGAAAACACTCGCTGCTGTAACCACGCTCAATCGTCCACAAAATGTCGTTCGTTCAATTTCTGTTGGGTTGTTAGATTTTCAAGTTCAGCCTGGATGAAATTGTGCCCTTCCATTATTTGTTCGAACATCTGTTCGGTCTTAGGACCTGGGTTGGTCTCAATATCCCCGCAAAGAATCAGTTTGCATACGGTAACACAATCATAGGCGATGTAAAAAAAGGGTTTGTGGGCCCGGCACGACCATTAAAATAAGACACGCCCCCCCCCCTTGAAATCTTCGATTTTGCTGAGAGGCTGGACCGAGGCATGGCGCGTGCGCAGAGCCCCGGTTGACGTGTGCGCAGGCTCCGATCCCCAGGAATGGCATGCAGGTGGGCACTCACTTGATAAAGTAGCTTCGTCCGTTCTTGTCGACGGCAGCCTCCCAGCCGTAAGGCAAGCCCGTGCACGACGAGCTCCACGAGTCCACAGGAGGCAGCCATGACGACGTCCGCGTCTCGTGGCTGCAAACCCAGAAGCCCCCGTAAGTATACGCGAGACAAAAATGCATCGCACGAAGAAACGAAAGGAGTTATAACGGGTTCACGGACGGCCAAACCATCCCCGCGAGTGCCCGACCCCACATCAGCGTCGTTTGCTATCAACGTGCCGCCGTCCGTTAAAATCACAAGAAAAAAAAAAAAGGAAGAAAAGAAAAGCAGCGGACAAGTGACAACACGTACATTAGCGATCAGCTAAGCCTAATGAAGAAAAATGTGACCGCGACGAGATCGCCCCGCCGCCCACTTAATTGGTTTCATCTATCGCTTTCCGTTTTATCACTCCAGCCGCTTTCTCAGCTTTCGGTAAAGACGCGAAGCGCAGAGAAATTACCGATTACGTCGTCAGCGACAGCGCGCATGGCGGGAAAGCTTTCACCAAAACAAAGAACGACAAAACGCAAAAACAAATTGTACGAAAAAAAAAGAAAAGAAAAGGGTGGAGGACGACGATTGCGGCAGGAAAGTCATCAACGTTCGCAAATGGCAACCAATCTGCCTTCATTTTATTTTTGTTTGGTGATTCCTGCCCGCGGGCGTATCGTTGATTACGGTAGCTCGAGTTCCGCGAGAGCGTCGGGCGTCGGGAACTGACAGCGTCGAAATCCACACCTCGACTCGCCCCGACTCTGCTCGCCGATCGCGCCCTAATCAAGTCGTCGAACTGCTCGTGCTTTAAACGGCCAAATCGTTAGGAAAGAAAAAAAAGGGACGATTATTTTTTTTCTTCTTCTTTTGGTTTTGTGTCGGTCACGGTACTCCACGGTAGTGAGGCATCTCGTTAGGGGGGTCGCGTGCGGTTCGCCCAAGTTGCTCCCCTGCCTCCCTTCGCCTCTCCGCCCTACGCCGTTTCACCTGACGATGGACCGCACCGGAGGCTACGAGCCAAGCCAGTCAATCCAGCCAAGCCGCCATCGTATCACGTGACTGTGCGTCGCAGGATTTTCAGTCTCGGGCCGTGCGGGGCCGTGTTGGGGGTGCGCGCAGAAATCACTGCCCGGACATCACGTGACGCGGCTTCAGATCTTCGATCGCATCTGCGGTAGGTGGTCAGCTGAAGCGGTGCTTGTGCGGAGGTCCACAGCTCGCTCGGGGATCCGAAATGATCGATGCTCGGCTTACCTGCGCAGCTACCGAGTTTCTATTTCCTTTTGGCGAGAGTGCTTCGTGTCGTTCCCGTTGTATCGTGCTGCTGGTCTTCGTCAACGTTTACGCGAACAGAGAAGAAAAAGCGACGGTAACTCGCTCGTTAATTCTGAATCGATTGGCCTTTTTTTCCCCTTCATTTTTACTTCGTCGTCTCCGAGCTGACGCTCTTTTTGTTATTAATTCACGTATTGATTCGCTTGAAATAAGGATGTTCATAGTCGAGAGACTCGGTGCGACTAGAAGAGAAAGGGCAGATATTCGGCGCAACTGTCAAACAGATTAACAGCTGGTATTGCTTTTGAAATCTAGTTAACGAGGGGTCCGGACTTTTATACCGCGCAAAAGCCCTCAGTATCGCCAAGCTATGCCTTCGCGGTTTTTGTTCTTTTAGTTTTACTTTGTTACAGGGTCCCTCCCCGGGTCCCCCAGCGTGGTCGGCCGCTGGTCGCCGCCGCCAGGCGGATAAAGTCTCTCCGTCCAAGTGGTTTGCGAAGACCCCAGCTCGAGGTGTCCAGTGACACGGCCGCGTTTACATGAACGCGACTTAGTCGCATCGAATCCAGTTGTCGCATTCAATGCGGTCATGTAAACGGCATAATGCGCAAAGAAAACGCATCGCATTCCAGTCGCTAGACAGAGCTGTATCGAGATGGCGAGTGCGCATTCATTCAGCCCATGTAAACGGAGGTCGCATCGCATTTTGGAACGGGGAGGATTATGGGAAGGCGCTCGCTGCGGAAGCGAGTGAACAGCTGAGAACATGGCGGCGGCCAACCTCGTCGGCGGCGCGGAGAGCGGTCCCGTATGGTCGCCCGCAATTTTTTCCCGAAAACAAACGTGAGCTTTTATTGCCATCATAAGTAAGCGGAATATAGCGGAGCTGCTCGGTGAAGGCGGCCCCCGTCCAAGCCCTGCGAAGTACGTCCGACTTGCGCGTCCGAAGCGGTCCCAAAGGCTTCGGCGCAAGCACGAACGACACCGAAAGCTCCGAGCACTGTATGGTAGCGCAGAACGAGCAGCCCCTACCTCGTTGCCGTTCCTGGCTGCGCAGGAGCCTTTCGGACTCGGGGTCCGGTTGGCCCGGTCGCGATCGGCGAGGTCTGGCGAGGCGAAGCGCGGAGGCTTCCTCAAAGCGTGCGCACACACGTCGCCTCTGGTCCAGAGTGACCCGGCGGCCCGGCCTGGAGCCCTAAACGCTTGGGTTTTGATGTTTCTTCCGTCTCGTAACTTCTTCCACAGCACCCGAAGACAGCGGGCACGATCTTTACGCTCGCTGAACGCGTCGAGAGGCCTCCACGTGTGATGCACCGGAAAACGTCACGTGGTGCGGCTAGTGCCGGAACTGCATAACTTCGAGCATTGACACGGCGTGGCGCCACCTTCGTGTAGGGCTTGGTGCGCATTCATGTAAACGTTGCCGCGTCGGCTTCGTTCGAAGAACGAGTGGAGTCGATGCGCTGAAGTCGCTTTCATGTAAGCGAGGCTTTTGACACGTTCCCGGCCCCCTGGTTCACGAACCGTTCTACCTGACGCTCCGGTCGTCGGCAGCGGTTAACCGAAAAGAGCCAGGTTCGGGGAATTTGGGAATGGCTTCCACGTGTTGAGTGGGGTTTGCTTTTGGTGCCATATTAGCGACTGGAACGGCTTACCTCTCGAACTATTTAACGACACCAACTTTGTTCAAGGTCTCGAACGTATTGATGATTAGCATGTTGCTTCGTATATTGCTGCACGCTCATCCTTTTCGCATGGGCTTTAAGATTGTATAAACCTTCATACTACATCTGGATAGATCATTTTTTATTACTGCATGATTGCACTACATGCTGCTTGATTGTTGTAAATCTTTTTAATGTCGTGTTATTTGTTTGTTGTATGTGCGAATTCCTATGTTGTACCCCACTCCTACTTGGGCCTTCAATGGCCTGTAGTATCCCTCTAAATAGATTAAAAATTGTTTTGTTGTTTATGTACTTGCGTACTTTCTTATGCGCACTGACTTGTCTCGTACGTGCATGGTCTTATGAACGTGGCCTCGAATCTATTTTGCATTGTTTTTAGCTGCTCTTGTGGGCTTGGTTCGAAATGTGTTTTGTCTTGTTATGTTTTGTCATGCTCATGTTTGCTTTAGGCTCCGAGGTTCCTTATTGGTGAAAACCGTCTGGGATTGCGTGGCCTAGAATGGTTTCAGAATGCTGCTAAACCCGATAGCTGCCAGCGGTCGGCTCCCGGATACCTTGCCTTGACCATCAGCCTGCCTCTGGAAGCCAAGCTGCACGTCCGGCTCCCTACGGCTCCCTAAAGGGGTGTCCAAACAGGATACTACAACACTCACGACTCCTGCAAGTCGTTGCTGCGCTGCGCTTCCGGCCGTCGGAGGGAAACTTCCCTCCCGTCAAAGCTGCCGGGGGAAGCGTCCCCCCGCTAAATCTCCCCCTCGCTTCCTCCACGGCGGCCTTGCTCTGCTCATCACGTGGGTCCGGAGAGCCACTCACACGCTCTCTTGGCTGTCGGTCAATCGCTCAAGGCCTCCGCCGCTTTGGAAGTCCCGAAAACGGGAAAGGGAAGACTCGAGTGTGAGGGGGCAAGCCAGGCGAGCGCGCGTCGTGTCCAAGGTCGTGTCATCGTCCAGCAGTTCTGTGGATTGGATCGGATTCCCGCGGCTCTTGTTCCTAACGTACCTCGTATAGACAAACAAACGTGGTTGGTTTGAAATTTAATAAAATAAATGCTATATTCTTAAGTTCTCAGTGTTTCTACATACAACTAAAAGTCTCCCTTTTGCGCACTGCACTTTATTAATTTTTTTCGAGCTACGAGCGTGGATTTTGACGAAAAAAAGCTGAGCCGAGGCGGCCGAAACGCGCGCTTCGACGAAGGAATCTCCCAAATCCATCCGAAGCCGGACCTCTTTGGCCTTCCTGCCGAGGTGACGGCGGTAGCAAGGTCGGCGACTTTGTGATCCGCGGGAGATAGACAGGCATCAGGCATACCATTGGCAGGTGGCGTGTGACGTCAAGTCTGACGAGCACCGACGTCAACGACAAGTGGAGGAGGCGAGGAGGCAAGTCGTGAATTTGGCTCGGCCGGTGTCCAAACAGACATTCGACCGACGACTGCCGGACGGTTCAATTTTGACGACTTTTGCAGGAGTCGTGTGGTTTGTAGTAGCCTGTTTGGACAGGCCTTAAGGCGGGCAAGCCCTCCGCAGCCGTCGTCCCTCCGCTAGCTTGGGACGACGGCTGCAGAGGGCTTGCCCGCCTTATCCTAGCTCGGCGAGTTGGGCTGGGGTCGAGGAGGACGACAGTGGAAGTCGCCAGAGATAAGAGGATTTCTCCCCAACATTTATTGACTCCATATTAGTTGCAAAACAGTTTATCATGTTCCTTAAATAAACCGTTCTTCGCTAACATCCAAATCTCCGTCGACGGAGAAGAGCCTATTTTCTTCGCGACAATAGTAAAAAATGCAACCGAAATCAAACACTGAGGCACAAACCCTACACAACCCAAAACTCTAATAACATGAAACCCAGCTTCAATTAAAAGCCCAAAGAACCCATGTAAAGGTTACAAACGAGAGTATTTTTTGGCTAAAAGTAGGTACATGTAGCCTTTGATGAACATTTTACATATATGTAGTCTTTTGAAACATTTTTGGCGAGTGTAGTCTCGTCAAAATAGTCCTTCCCAAGACCATAAACAAATCGAGTTAGTTCGCTCGATCCATTCGACTAAAAACCACAAAAGAAGTAGTGCGATTGTTTTGACGCGGTGATCAAGTTCGCATTATAATTTAAAGAAATGGTAACGAAATGCCAAACGAGAACAAACTGGTGCTTCGCTTTCACTGCCTTGTTCGACTGAGCAGGCGCAGTGGAGTCGGCAATGCGGCACAGCAGCACATATGCACACACACACAGAGTGTCCACAAAGCCTCTTCGGCGGTTACTGCGGACTCGGTAATTCCCACCTTCTGCCCATCAATGCGCAAGTTCTGCGTCGGACACGGAGAAAGAAACAAAGCGAACCTGCTCTGCGAATGTCTCTTTCTGGCCTCACAACCTCGTACTGCGGCGGAGCCCAACGCCCGAAGGCTCAAAACTAAATATTATTTATCGTTTTCATTTCTTTTTTTTTGCTGCCAATTTTACTGTTATTAGGAAAAACAGAAATTATAATAAATAAGATTTAAAAAAAATTAAAACTTGCGAGAAGGAACAGATCTGCAAAAGATGAAATGAGTTACGAGCTCCCAAAAAAGTGATAAATCAAGTTTGATTTACGGAAATGTCTAGAATGTGTTTTAAAAATTATAAACGATTTTTAAGTAAGAAAGGGCGCAAAACGAGTCTGAGATTTCCTCGCCTTCTCGAACTAAATGGGGCCGTGTCTTTCTAGATAAGTAGAAATACAAACAACTAAGAAAAGCAATCGTTCGCGTGTTCTTCGTTCTTTTTATCTCCGCAATTTTACGACGTAAACGAACGACGTCTGTAAGAAAAGGCAGGAGAAAAACAGGCTGTTAATAGCATTAAGAAAAAAAAAAAGATGAAGTAAGCTTTAAATAGTTTTTTTTTGGCTGCGTGACGAATGACACGCAGATTAAATTGCCCTTGGAATTAGTCCACGTGTCGCTACTCCAGCTAAAAATTGTAGGACCAGTCCATGTGGTCAGAGCTCCAGGAACAGGTCATTGGTTTCGTTGTGAACACCGAGAAACTAATCCCATAGTTGAAGCCGCTCGCTCGAGGCAGAAATGTGCCGGCGTTAATCTGAGGCTAATCCAGGTTTATTCCACGCCTTGGAGAAAAACACAAGCTCGAGACATCTTCCACGAAAAATAACTAGGCGTCGCAACAAAACAAGATTCATCGCAGCGCCAAAAGTTCAAACTAAGAACAAGAAATAAGTGCCAAGGTGAGAACGGCCTTGGACAAGGCGTCTCGTGGAGCACGTGCAGGCAGCTAAAGCACCGGAGCAAGGCACGGAGCGCCTGCTGGGCCTTCATCTTCTCACTCTGCCGGTCACTATAGAAATGCTAAGAAACGGGGAGCGGAAAAAAATAAGTATTCGATAAAGGCACGTTTATACTCAACGTAATGTCAGCAGGCGCGGTGTAGCGCAGCGCACGCAGATACTGATTCGTCGCAGATATCGAATTCCTGGTTGCCGGCCAATGAAAGGCGGGCGTTCAGCAGGCTGCCTTCACTGCGCTCAACGTCGGGTATAAACTGCCCTTAAAGCCTGCCGATTGACTTAGGAACTATACTTCGTTTCACCTGATGTGCGACCGAAGGCAAAGCTGGAAGCGCGGGCGGGAAAGTTCCATGCGTTGAGGCTTTGCTCGAGCGCGCGAGCTGGGAGAAACGCGCATGGTCTCGCGCTTCTAGCTTTGGCTTCGCTCGGAGATAATGTGAAACGGAAGTATAGCAAACGTTTCTCGGCGCAAGCAAACACACACGCAATCAGGCCGAGACAGAGCGGGGCAAACCCAGGCGCGTGAGTGCGTGAGGCGGCGCCAAATTTTGAGCACAGTGCAAGGAGCGCTGTTGAAAAATCTCAGCGTGGTCTCTAGAAGCGGCCTTTCATTCTCCCCAGTAACTGGTGTCGCGACGCTGAAGCGAAACTCGTGTCGTACAACTTTCTTTCCCCTTTTTTTTCTCCTTCTCAAGCTTCCTGGACATGTTTGCATACTCTATCCAGCTCAAAGTTCTTCCGAGGCGAACAAGTTGGCGAAGCTTAGGACGGAACGCAGCGGACGCCATCGAGCCATTGCCAGCGAATCCAGCGTTGGGAAAATATGGCGCGACTAAGCGCCGAGCGTCTTGCCGCACTCTTCCCAAAGGCCACGTGACACTCGCACGGCACGGGATTGGTTGCCAGGGCTCGTAAGCGTAGGGCGAAACGAAGCGAAGGACGGCGGTGTTCAGGTGTCACACTCATCGTCCAAAAAAGGAACACGAAGCCCGTGCCACCATTTTTTTCTTGTTGATGTTTGTTCTCTGTAACCGGACGGAGGAAGAAATAAGCAACATCATCTAAAGCCCGAAACAGAAGCAATGAAAAGAAAAAAAAAGAAAAGAAAAGGAGAACATACCACAAAGTGAAGACTCTGTGTCACGCTGTTGCGTAGTTTCTTCTCTTTTTTTCTTCTTTTCTTGCCCCCATTAAGGGCTGAAACTATGTTGGTCGCCAACCGGTAGATCCTGCATACTTTCGCTTCTTTCGAGAGGCTCGAGCCTTTTGGGAACAGCGAGTGTTAAAGAAGGCGAGTAATACATAGGGAGAGTAATACAGAGGGAAAGAGGGGATAAAAAAAAGGAGAGCTCGAAGAGAAGAAGTAAGACGGAAGGAACTGGGGAGAAGCAAACTTCTTGAGGGTGAGCGGGGTAAGCTCCGCAACAAGATATAGAAAAGCGACGCCATCAGGAAGGAAACATGGAGAGAGGGTAAAAACACGGGCGAGCTGCTGAAGAACTCCCATAGTAACCGGAGACACGAAACGATAAAAAAAAAAACGGACAAAACAACAACAAGTTTAAATGTAGGAGGCAGAAAACGCCGACGTAGGAGAGGGGAGCAAGGCTGGAAAAGGAAGTGACGAGATTCAAAGAGCCCTATGAAAAAAAAGTAAAAAAAAAAAAGAGGAAGGGCTAGAAAAAAAAAATGCCGAAATCGCTGGTGTAGTTTTGCTAATTCTCAACGAAATGCGTTAGCATTTAGCGCACGGGTTCGTTCTCTTCGGTGGGCCAGTCTGTTCTCCCCGGCGGTTTCCGATGCAGTCGAGCACAGCTTTGAGAGGAGTGGGCGTCAACAAGGGCGCGTCGTTGAATGCCTGCGGGAAGGCTCTTTCCCTCTTACGTTAGAGGGAAAGCGGACGGAACCAGCGAACGAAAGGAGCGAAAGAGAGCGCCGGGAACCGTGGCATCACCAAACCAGGTCACTTTACGGTCCAGTTCAGAGCCACCAAATGATCTCTAGCCCAGTCCAAACTAAACTAAAGCAAAGACGGCTGCATACACCAGGAC
Organism: Ixodes ricinus; assembly: GCA_037355805.1. Lineage (NCBI taxonomy): Eukaryota > Metazoa > Arthropoda > Arachnida > Ixodida > Ixodidae > Ixodes > Ixodes ricinus. Next base: position 147,145 of record JAZHYW010021866.1, read on the forward strand.
AATGAATTCGAACGCTTCAGCTCGTCATTCAGAGCACATCCAGGGGGAGTGGTGTGGTCAGTCTAGCAGAGGTCCCCGCATCCTCAGACCAAGCTCGTCCCTATCGTAGAGAACGCCGATCTTGACGGTGTGGAATGAACGTTGTGGAAGCGCTGTGGGAGCTTTGACATATACAACGTAGTACACTCGATAGCGTCCTACGCCAAGTCTCATTCAAGACTAAGTAACTCCACGAGCGAGCCATACGGCTGCGAACTGACGCTGCTTCGTATGGGCCCCTGACGTGGCGCAATTCCAACGGAGCTTCACAGACCGTCAAAAGGCGCAATCTCGAAATTTGCTGATTTTTTTAAAGATTAGTTTACTCGAGTTTTTCTGGCGGCAGCCTAGAAACACAAGTAGACTAGCGTTTCTGGGCTGCCACTCCAGAGAGATACGCGAAATAACATGTCGTACATCCGTTTTTAAATCATCCTTCTGCAATGGAACAGACTTCCGGACGCCGTGGTTCTCACGCCCGTTGAAAACTGTGAAGGTGCTCTAACGCAGTGTTTTCGTGAAACCGTGCTATGATGGTTTTCTAAGTAGCTTATGTATTCATTTTTCCTGCGTTTGTATACGAAAAAAGTGGAGTGATAATTAATGAGTACCGTGTTTCGATAATGCAAGTTCATCAATGTGTTTGTTGCATATTTTGCGTGCTACGCAGGTGTAGTGTGCTTTATCGGTGTAGCAAATCTTTGATGTGTATTCTCTATTTGTGTATGAATGTGTAAGTCACCCCCTACGATAATGCCCCATGGGCGAACTGTAGGTAAAAAATAAAATAAGTCACTTTTTGGGAGAAAAAACGTGACTCCCGTCAGAAAAAAGAAAAAAAGACAGGTGTGGGTATGTTTATACAGTCTGAACTTAGTCTGCCTCAACGGGCAACTTGTCTCCCAGCTGTAGACGAGCAATTTAGCCAGTGCAGTGAGACTTCTAGCCTCTTTAACGTGCACTACGCAGTAGTGGTACACGATCGCACGCCGGTACGATGCTCATCCAGACCGGTACGGGCAGGGGTGGGGATCGAGCGCAGGATGCCTGGGTTCTGCAGCGCGAGCTTTCGCTACACACGTGCTCTCTCTCTCTCTCTCTCTCTCTCTCTCTCTCTCTCACACACACACACACACACACACACACACACACACACACACACACACACACACACACACACACACACACACACACACACAGACAGACAGAGAGACAGACAGACAGACAGAGAGAGAGAGAGAGAGAGAGAGAGAGAGAGAGATGAGCCCACTCGGCCACCGATCCCCCGCGAGCGGCAGGAGTTTATATTCAAAGCGCAAATGCCGTTCGCGAGCGGTCAATTGCTTACATAGTGTCGCTTCTATCATTTTTGTAGCGTAAGCTACACTGGCCGAGGTTGAGCAGTTTCGTGTGGTTGTTGGAGAGCCGTGCTGCGCATGCGCGAGGAGCAGTGACGTCACATGTGTCAGTCCCCGATGCACCCGCTCGAGATCATGGCTCGCGCTGTCTGGTTGTTCTGGGCGGCAGCTTGGTTGCTTGATACATAACAACACGGCGCACAGCTTAACTCATCGGATCCCGAAGTAGTCACATAATGCGTATACCGTGTGTGTGTCATTGAAGCAGCAGTAAGCATGATGATCAAGCTAATCCTAGACAACCAGGAAAGCTAAGAATAACCAGCTGGACCTAAGCTTACTCTACGTATATCAAGGCATAGCCGAGCTAAGGCATTGTTAGTTTTTTTATTGCTTTGCTGTTATAAAAGAATAATTGTCTATCACACCCTATAGACCGTTCCATTAGGGTCATAGCAGAGAGGGTAATAGAGCGAAAAAAATACCCTCCCCTCTCACCCCGCATGTCGTCTCCGCCGAGTGGCCTGTAGTTAGCATCCGGCTGGCGTGCAGACTCTGTTTAAAATCGCGTCATTTTAGAAATTTCAAGCGCAGATGCGCAGATTTTGGTGTGCCTTGTTATCGTGTAATAATATGCTAGATAAAAAAAAACTAACAGGGTCCAATTGCGCTGTTACCTGCGTGCAAATAAGAAAAAATAGGGAAAACTGTATCAGATTGGCCCGTCTCTCTGGCGAAAAGTAAATCCGGTTACTGTACCTTTATTACTATACAAAGTTCGTACTGGTGTAGGCCTTTAGCGACCATGAGTGGAAGTCTGAAATAATAAAAAAACGTGTTCTCCTGCAGCAATACACGCAGTAGTTGAGGGTAGTACTGCCGGCTGACTCAACTGCTATTTAAGTAACGGAAAAAAGATATGCTAGTTGATCATTTACCGAAATAGAACAACAGAGAGCTATAGGCTGATTTTGGAGTAGCCACAACTATTCTAAGGACGCGAACCACTTCACAACGGCAGCCACGAGCGAGAGTTCGATGTTCCGTACAGCCCGCCGCTACAGCCCAAAAAGGGAGAACGGCAGCCTCCCGGTTTGTCGTCTGCTAGCGGAGTCTGGCGCGTGCCCTCTCTCTCGTTTTACCCCGCCGAACCCGCTGGATTTCCCGGATGTATGGAGAGGGCGCTGCTGTCGAACAAAATGGTGCCGCCCAGAGAGCACTAAATGGAATGGTGTATATGCCAGCATTAAGAAAGCGAAGTTTGAGTATGAAATGATATGCGATGCTTTTAATGTCATAGCTCTTTTAATTTTTATTTTTTCGGCAGCTGTACATTTTGCAGTACTTTAAATACCTATTCTTGTTCTGGAGTTAACACATCTTTTTTTCGTGTTGCATGGATATATGAAAGCGAGCTTTTGTTGACTTCTGCATTCTCAGCCACAGCTTATAGGCCAGCAAATGTCCGAATTGATTTAGTCTGAGCACGCATCATACGAATATAAACACAAAACCTGGCAAGTTAAATGGAGCGACTTCAACTGCTGTCTTTATGGAACAGCACTCGGAGAAATTTGTTTCCTCTAATTTCTCTGCATAATAGTTTTCCCCCTTGACATCAGGCGATCCCATTCGGCGAACAGAGAGGCCCCGTTCGGCGCCCGAAACAAGGAGTGTTTCTCTTGGCACGTGTAGTAACCCACTTTGCAACCCGGCACAAAACACCGTCTTTGTCTTCGCCGTATTTGACATCCTTGTGTGTCCTCCTGGGCACAGCGAGCAGCCACACAATATTGCATCGCATCCCACACGATGCAAAACTAGAAGAAATAGTCACACCAACACGCCCTAAGCCAGCCTCGCTAAACGCTGCCTGAGCGGCCTCCTGGCCCCGCTTTGAGTAACTCTATAGTCGCAACTTTCAGCGATCACGCTCCCTATCTCCTGGATGATTGGCTTCAGAATAAACGCGCTTCCTACACCTTCCTGATGTGAAAAAAAAATAATAAAGTAAGGATCTAATACTGCTCGTACATAGCAAAACTAGAATTACTTACGCATCGCGGACCCAGCCTCGTACTGCTGTTCTACGACGATCATCCAGATGACAGCCATTTTGATAGGCACCAGTGCGCCCCCTACAGGCCGTGAAAGTTTTTTTTATAGTGCCACTAAATAAGCTACGCTTCAGAGTAACGACACTTGTTCATATTGTGGCTTAAAATCATGGTTGCCAGTTATCTGAAGATTTGTCTGAAATCACAGGAAACGCTTTTTCGTCCTCCACAAATGTTTAAACAGTTCGCGACAGAGCAAAGCAATATTATATGAGCTATATCTTCTCTGCTCCACATGCCGTAGCACGCTGCGTCACAGACACGCCCACTGCGCCTCTGTTCCTCCTGCAGAACTGACGGTCGCTCCCCGCAGTGCGGCCTTGGATCCAACATGGCCACCCTGGGAGCACCATTGCGACACATTGCTCCGCAAGCGGGGCATATACAGTTGCTCAGCTTAGAGCTCCTGTATAAGCTCCCTAAGGGAGCGGGAAAGGGAAGAAGCTGTGGGGAGCGACAGTGTTTTTCTGAGCTCCGCCGAGCCAGCTCCAATACGCTCATTTTGGGAGTCATTTCTGGCACGAAAATGGCTTCTGGACAATCCGGAACACCACAGGAACACGCTTAGCGAGATCGGTCGGTTGTCTACTGTCTATAGAAAAAAAGGCAGCTGTAAACAATTAAAAAAAAAAAAAGCACACGCGCGCGCGAGAGAGAGAGGGAGAGAGAGAGAGGAAAGATTGAGATCAAATACTTTACTAGTAAAGCACTTGATGAGACTGTTGAAAATCCATAGGGTAAAAAGAAAAAGGAAGTTCCGTAAAACCAGCCAAACTCTGTGGCAATGAAAAGGGGCTGTCGGAAGGAAAAACTGGCGAAGGGGAGGCAGCCAAAGGAGAAAGAGAAATACAGGGAGAGGATTGACGACAGAAAGAGACGTCTCGCATTCCTGGCAATGCGCGAAGTTGTACTCCGTTCGCCCCCAAGCTGCTGCAGTGTGCTGGAAGCCACGTTTTCCTTACTCGTGTGTCTACCTCTGGCCACGAGATGACTCTCCCGCACCCCGACCCACACGCAGAGAGCGGGGTCAGGCGATAAAGCGAGGGCGTTTGATTGCTCCACCGAGCACGCAGCTTCCACCGGACTGTCAGCTCTGGGGTGAACGGGGTATAGCCTCGGGGTGGATGGAAAATGGAAGGCCTTAAGTGGAACTTAAGCGCAACTTAGCAAAAACCTAAAAAAAGAACGCCAGTTCGATTTCCCTTCCCCCCCCCCCCCTTCCCCCTTTTCTTTATCGTTGAAGGGCAGAGAAGGTGGAATGGCGCTGTTAAAACAAAGCTACCGGGCGGGGGAAACAACAACACACAAGGGGTCTTCTGTTTACTTCTTGTTCTGTTTCGGCGGAATCGGCCGATTGGCTGCCGCCTCTCCTATATCCCCCCCCCCCCCCCTTTCGGAGATGTTTTTCTTTCAGGGTGTGCAGACGCCCACGAGCGTCGCAATCAGTTCAGCCTAGCGAGGGTTGGCCGGAAATACTCTCTAAAGTGTTTACACGTACAAATACATGCAAAAACAGCGAAAACACTGATACTGAAATACATTTTAAAATGTATGGCGACACGTATCAGAAATACAGGGGCTGTCCCAAAACTTCCCGGAATGATTTTTAGTAGTCGGCAACGCCGCCTGGCGGGGCGGGGCCTCGGGCGGAGAAGTTAGTGGGGGATCTTCGAAACGAGACAGGTCTCAGTTGCCTGCGGACAGTTGTTGAGGCAGGTCACGCTCCGCGCAGAGGTATCGACTGCACCCTGGTCGAGAACAAAAATGGACCAGCTTTTGGAGCAGCGTTATGCAGTCAAGTTTTCTTGTGAAACTGGGTCAAAACGGGGCGAAGACGCTCGAAATGCTGCGGAAAGCCTACGGTGACGACGTGATGAAACAAAGCCGAACTTTTACGTGGCACAAGAGGTTCCGGGAAGGTCGGGAGCCCATCAACGACGACGACCGCTCGGGACGCCTGTCGACATGACAAACGGACGACTCGGTGCAAAAAGTGCGTCAAGTTTTGGACAAGGACCGGTTTTGGGAATACCCAAAACAATCGTTCATGTCATTTTAACGGAGGATCTTCAAATGAGGAAGCTCTGCGCGAAAATGGTGCCAAAGGTCCTGACGAGTGAATGAAGGAAGAGCGTTTGTTGAAGTGCCAGGAATTGCATGAACGCTACAAAACGGACCCAGAATTTTTGGACAGAGTGATGACAGGGGACGAGACGTGGATTTGTGAGTATGATCCCGAATCCAAGCGTCAGAGCAGAGAGTGGCACACCACGGAGTCTCCTCGCCCGAAAAAAGCAAAGATGAGCAAATCGCGAATCAAGGCAATCCTCGCTGTGTTTTTTGACAAAAAGGTGTCGTTCACAGTGAATTCGTGCCACAGGGACAAACAGTCAACAAGGAGTTTGACCGTGAAGTGCTCAAACGGTTGCGCAACAGGGTTCGACGAGTCCGAAAAGAAATTCGCGACAATTGGACTTGCGCCATGACAACGCGTCAAGCCACACCGCGTTCATTGTCTCCGAGTTGCTGGCCAAAATGGGTGTGGCAACGCTGCCGCCGTACAGCCCCGATCTGGCACCACCGGACTTCTGTTTGTTCCAAAGATCTCAAAAGAATCCCGAAAGGAATTCGGCATGGGACGCTGGGATGCTTCGACCTCACTGGAGGAGGTTCCCGTTGACGGCTTCCAGGGCGCCTTCAGTGATTGGGTGAAGCGTTGGCAATGGTGCATCGAAGCAAGGGGAGAATACTTTGAAAAGTTCTGAAAAGATTGTAAACTAATATTGAATAAATGATTTATAAAAAAGGAATTCCGGGAACTTTAGGGACAGACCCTGTAGATTTGAAAAATAGAAAAGTATTTGGAAATACAAATATAGGAATACATATTGGTGGGGCAGAAATACAGGTACTGAAATACACGAAGAACAAGAAAGAAGCGTAATCCAGAATACGAGATTTTGTTTTTAAACCAGCAAACGAGTACTCACTGTAAGAGGGAGCCTCAATTTTGACGTTCACGTTTCTTGGCTCAAACCAGGTCTACCACAGAATTAACATTTTGTATTTCGGAAAGTAAGGGAAGCGAGCGATTTTTCCACCATGGCTCGAGCCATGGGCGGATTTCGGGGGCTCTTCTCTCCTCCTACCCCCGCCCCCCTGAATCCGTCCATGGAGGGGTCCCCGAGGCTCCACCTAAGGTCACCAAGGTCAACCTTTTCTTAATAAAAAATCGACATACACCAGCTTTTTTTAGGAAGAAATATTACGTTTTGCTCACATACCGTGTTTACTCGTTTACCGCACTGTTTATGAAGAAAACCTGAGAATTCGCTTTTCCGCGGAGCACGCGGATTGCCAATCACCGCGATCTACAGCATGATTCCAGCTGTTTACAGTACAGAGATAACGTCTTTGAGCGAAGACACCTTCTGTGAAGGTTGCATTTGTATGGAGACTCGCGTTCTTGATCTAGTTATTCACTATGTTATTTATGTGCAACGCGATGATTGGCTGTATGTGTGCTTTGCGGGAAAGCAAACACAAGGGCCTTGTTCATAAATAGTGCGGCTATTACTCGAGTAAATACGGTAACAAATATTAGGTCAGCAAAAGAGATCTCGGCGACGTTTCGCCCGTGATATCATTTGCTTACAGAACTTTGACTATAAACTTTGACAGGTTTAATAGCTGCGATCCGCTAAAGCTATATATAAAATTTTAATGTCCATGGAGTTCTTTATCAACATAATAATAAGATAATTCAGTTGTGCGCATTATCTCCTTCGATATCATCACTTAAATATCGTAAATATTGAGAAAGATGTAAGTTTAAAATAAATTTTCTCAAAAACACTTTTTTTTTTCGCATTTCTGTGGGAAAAAGGGAGTTTTTTACTTCATAGTTTATAAATGTAATATTTTGTTTGTATGGCCTCGTGAAATGTAAGTTCGGCGACACACGCTACTACAAAGCCTCCGCAAGCATAACGGAGATGTAAGGGGGAAAGAAACGTGACGATACATTCTGATATCACTTCGCTGGACGACCAATCAGAGCTAAGCGAGCAGTTCACATACGTGCATGATTCAGAAACGGCAGCATGGAATTCCAAACGATCTCAGTGAAGAAGAAAAACGTGGAGGCGTGCTGATTCCCAGCTTGTCCTCCATCTTGGCCAGATGGCATTCAGAAGCGCGGCTGAAGAACCCGCGGTTCTCCACTCGGAGGGAGAGCTCTTTCTTCGCTCGAAACCTGACACGGACCGAACCCAGGGCGAGGAATGTCGTCGTTATGTTCTCTTGTCCGTGCTTCGCGGGCCTTACCCGCCGCGTACACGCATGCGTTATGCGTCGAGCGAACGGCAGCAAATAACGGCCAAAATGAAAGAAAAAAGAGAAAAAAAAGTAAGAGAACGATGCCCGTCGTGAAGCGACCGAGAACGACGAAGGCGTCTTCCATCGGACAGCGAGGATCGAGGCGTCCGAACCCTTCAGTTCGGATGGGTTTCCACGTTGTTTATCACGTTGGTTCGTCTGGTTTTCTTTCTTTTTTTCTTTTCCTTTGTTTTCTTTTGCGGGGGGAGTGAGTGGGACAAGCTTAATGTGCGGATGGCGTTTCTATACGCACTTATTGTGCATTCTAAGTAAGCTTTTTTAGAAAAAAAAAATCAAAACTCAACAAAAAAGGAAAAAAAAGAAAGGGGGAACGTGATGTTAAACAAGAAACTTTAAGAGCTTTCAGACATTTCTCGGTCCTTCGTTCGCTCCGCCAGTATTGGCTGTCTCTGGTAAACTGCGAGTGACGAGAAAAACAGAGTGGGGGAAAAACCGACGCGGTTCTCTTCTGGTGGAAAAACGATGCGGTTCTGTTCTGGATCGAAGAGGTTCCGAGTACAGCTCAACAGAGATGCGCAAAAACAAAACAAAAAAGCGAGAGAAAACATAAGGATGTCAACCACAGAAGGCAGACAAAAAGAAAGTATCTAAAAGTACGTCAGGACACAGGCAGGCCAGAAAAACGGCTGTCGCCCAGGGTGCAAAGGCGTCCGGCAGGCACATCGAGTGACAGCCCCGAAAGAGGACAGAAGACAGGGATCAAACCCAAGGATGACCAGGAGTACAGGAAACCGAAACGAGCACCCGTTGGCTACTACAAGTAGAGTTCCGTGTTTTCGGGGGAAAATAAAATCCTCCGAAAAAGATTCGCCGGTAAAAGTTTCATGAATTCGGATATATCCGAAAAATTTCGAATCTTTAGGTCATAATAAAAAACTAAAAAGCAAAAAAAAAAATAATGAGGGTATTTTACGAATAAAGTTTGTCGAGCACGAGGTTAGCAATCCTGCAAAAACGCTACCTGATATTTTTTTTCTTGGGTTGATGACACAATAGACCCATTCCGAAATTCAGTGCCATGTGCATGGTGGCTGAAACGGCGGTTTAACTTTTGCAGTACTAATGGCGGCAACGAACCTGTGGTATGCACTATTTCATCGGGCACCGTCACTTTGGCAAGTCAACGGCAAACGAGAATGTGCTTTTCACTGTACAGTTATTTTTCGATTATCTCTTATAGTGTCGATGGCCACAAAGATGCAACCCGTCCAAACGAAGCGCCAACCCAGACAGACGCCTTGATAAAGTTCTACATATCAAGGGGCTTTGAAGTTATTCTGTGCTCCTAACAGATTGACTTGGCTCGAGCTATAGAAATGAACGCCCACGCAGCTCTTGCATTCAATTCCTACTTCGCATCGTGCTAACGCCTCGAATGCATAGGCCTCGAATCCTCAGCTTAGGAGTACCTTCAACACGTTGCTTCATAAGTAAACAGAAGGCCGCCATAAGTACGGCCATAGTCTCCTCTCTACTGACAAAGCCTGGCAGATCGCCACGATACGCGGCCGCCGAAAGTGAAAAGGTAGAGGGGCAGACAACGAATGAGAGAAGAGGCCTGTAGCGGGCGCCCCGCTGCGGCGAGACCCGGAAACACTTGTCCCGAGCGATGGAATGTCCGCTCATGCTCCCCGCGCTACCGGTTCTTTTCTAATTAAGAAGGAAAACCTTGAGACTACCGCTTCTTTTCTCGTCGGGTTCGAAAACAATGTTTCGGGCCCTCGCCGCTGCAAAAGTTGTGCGCTGACTACAGGTTCCCCGAGAAGCGCTCTGTGCTACCAGATCCTCGAGCTCCAAATCTGCGACCGGGCACTCTATGGCTCCGTCGTCGAACTGCCGGGCTTTGTGAGTGTAGAGGAGGCTATGGTACGGCACATGCAAATTTTCAGATGATGGTCGTGATCAAAGTGTAGGTGCGTACAGTTGTGGGGTCGCTTTATAATAATTACCCCCCAATCGGTCTGTGCTTCGCTCGTTTCCCAAGGAGTGCCACAACACAACGAGAAGACAGCGAATGGGTTCACTGTACTTCGCGGTTGCCCGTCCTCGAGTGCCGGCAGTCCGGGCCGCCGACCCTGCTCGTTGGTTAGGAGCTCGCAGTTGGCGTCTGTGTCCAGGCCTGCGGATTGTCCTTCCCACGCCAGCGCTGCGTAGGTTAGCTGTCCAGGGCTAACACAGCCCGAGTTTCGCTGCGGAAGCACCCCGGGATCCTCATGGCCTAGGCCGGTATAGCCATGGCTCGCCCTTCCCGCCGGTCTTGGTCCGAAGCTCGCTGGTGGACCGGTCCGGGGCCATTTTGGCGCCGCACGCTCTGTCCGGCGCCCGTGACGTGCCCTCCGCCCCGTCGTCTTCCAGCCTCGTCTCCCGCGCAGTACAACGGTCACTTCTGGCTCACGACAAGGGCCACCATTACGGTTTCCAGTTTGGACAATACGAGTCAGTGAAGAAAGCTCAAGATTTTATAGAAGGATAGCTGAAGCTTCTATGCTTTTTTAACATCTATGTTCAGGAGTTGGGCCATTTCAAAGTACCGATAGTTATTGAAGCAACCCTCGTTTCCAGGATTTCTCATGGGACAGTTAGTACTCCCAAATTCCCAATCCCAAGGGCGACTGGGAGAACTAACGTTTTGGACCTTCGGTACTTTTTTTGTTCGGAATCATATTTCTCTTTCTTTCAAATTTTGAAAAATTGGCAACAGAGTCAAGCTAAACTCCAATTTCCGGAGAATTGGGAATCTAAAAAATATAAGCTCCGAAAACACGGAATCCTAACTATAAGTTAACGTGAAGCTGCGTGACTGATATATGAACCACTAAACCGTCGGCCTTTACGCCATTCAAACGCGCGGAGAAGTCACGTGGCCCAACGACGATGTAAAGGAACCCGAGACCAGGCTGAATGGAGTACTCGCTCTCACATCAAGAAAAAAGACAAGTTTTGTGCAATCTTCATACGCCGTGCCAAGGAGTTCTTAAAAGAATTGCTTGTAGCAGGAAGAAACGGACCGGCCAAAAAAAAAAAAAAAGACAAAAAAGGGGAGAGCCACGGATGAGAAAAAAATAGAATAAAAATTAACAACAACGTCAAATGCTACGAAAAAAAAAAAGACGACAAGCGTTATAACGTTTAACAGGACAAAGAAGAAAAAAAACAACAGGGAAACATCTACGGACGAGGAAAGATAAGGAAGGGATGGAAGCGATAAAGAGGATAACCGCGTAGAACACGACGAGGAAAAAGGGACGGAAGGGCCCAAGGGACATCCAAATCATTCCTCCACTCTACAATGGATCGCAGCGAACGCGGAAAGCCATCGGCCCAATGCCCCCAGTGTCACGTGACTTCCGAGAAGCGCGGGCTGCGTAGGAGCCGGAAACGTTGCTCCATGTTACATTCATTTCGAATTTAGAAATACACCATTAAAAGGCTTACCCTCGTTTATTATTTTTTTCAGTTGTAGGTTCCTTAATTGTTGAAATTAAAAGCTTTGGCTAGGTGGCGCATGCCGCCGCCCGATTAATAGGGTTCAGCCGTATTCATCCATCCATCCGATTCACAGCGCCGGATTGGCTGGAATGGCCCGCAGCCTCCGCTGCGATCCATCGTGAGGCGAAACAGAGCGCAGGGAAGAAAGAGAGCGGAACAGGGAGGAAGGAAGCGGACACAACTAGGGAAAAAACGGGCTTTAAAGGGATCCCTCCCGAGAGCTGAGGGATGATTCCAAGATGGCCCAGTTCTTCCGGTGAACGCTCCAATCGACATCGGAAAGGGAGAGGGAAGATGTAGAGCATGGGATCATTTGTTACGACGGGACGGCAGCCCAAGCCGCTGCTGCATGCTGTTGCTGCTTTTACTGCGGGAGTTTGCGCTCATAAGTGATTGTTACTATACCACCCCTAAGCCGACAGTGCGGTGGAAGCCACGGGCTCGCCGGACCAATCAGGCGCTTCCCTTTCATTACCCGACCTCCCTGCGCGTCAGCCAAGGCGGGAACGTGATCACGTGGCGGACCACGTGACGAGAACATAGCTTCCATCGCACTGCCAGCTTCAGTGTGAACGAAGCATTCTGCCGTTTCGCCACACACCGTGTTTTTTGCTCCGACGAAGCAATACAACACGCACACACGACGAAGAGCAGACAGGGAACGCAGAGAGGGAAGGAACAAAGGATTACGAAAGATAATTTGCCGTTTCTTCCGTTAAAAAAAAATTATATATATATATATCCTGAGCAACGAGTCGAGAAGAGGAGAGAGGGGGAAATGGGAAAAGATTGGATCGTTGTGAGCGGCTTGAAACGCACGCACACCAGTCAGCGAACTCGAACACCATTTAGTTTCGCTTTGGCGGCATCTGATCGATCCTGTCGTCTGCTTTGTTGTTGGCCCGCTTGGCTTCATTCTTGATACGCCAGTTAGAGTTTTGAACTCCTACTCTCGTTGTACTCTTTTGATCCCGGTACTGTTTTTGTTTTTAATTCGAGACCCGACTTTGAGGCGGTCCGACGTGTGAGTGAAAAGGTTGAATTGAAAGTCGCGCTCGCCGAACCGCGATATCCTGAAATATATCAGAAAAACCTGTGAGATCAAAGGAATTTCTTGTAGTGGATGCGACATTTGGAGGCTGCAACTATGCTCGTACGCGAAGCAAGCAAACACCTCTAAAGAGTCAAGAGACATGCACAAGTTCAAACACAAAAGCTCATTTAAAACAACACAAAAATAAATGCAAAAACAAAAAAGGCAAATGTTATTTTTTGTTTTCCCGTTGGAAGAGGACCGTTCATTTTCTTTAAAACCGGCGAACGATAAGTCCTCCGGCATCCCGTCTGCTTATCTCGATGCTTGCATCTGTTTGCATCGTTCTTGTCAGTTCGTGAATTCCATAAAGGGTAGCGCACGCTCGAGGAACATTTCAGAGTCCCACTGCATGTCTCGATGATGTCCCATCTCGCTACTTGTTTCGTTTGTTTTGCGGCCCAAGTGAAGAACAATCCAGGCCCTTCGTCGCTGGAAATGTGTACAAGCCACTTTTCCAGCAACAAAGGACAGACCGTATATCGTTCGGATACTGTCACACCAGGTAAAATAAGCGATGGTTACATCCTTCCTTTCAGCTGTCAGGAAAGATATATATCTCCGATTCAAGATATTTACAATTCTATATGGCGCCACCGCTCTGGTTTGGCAAAAGACACTTTGAAAGCCAAGCCAATCTGACATACCCTTGTGCGCTTCCGCCGATTTCGCCTCTGCATGAAATAACCCCAATTCAACTTACGCTTGGTATTTCTTTTTTTTTTAAAGCGAAAGCATTAATTGTCTCATGGAGCGGAGCCGGCGGTGTTTGTAAACGCGAAAAACGGCACAGAAATTCGCTCTGCGAAACGGCTCTTAAAAGGCAACTCCGCTCAATTCCGAAGGTTTCGGGATAATGAGTGATTTTGTATTAAAAAGCCCTAGTAAAAGGCACCACGTCGTTTGCTTCGCGAAACATGGGATATATATATTTTTAAATCTAATTTTAAACACGAGCGGAAATCGAAACCGAAACTTCGGCTTCGTCCGGCAACATTGGCCTCGGGCCGCCAAGAACATGGCCATCACGTGGTACGAAATGTCACGTGATCCTCTACGCAACGACGGGCGGGATTGGGGCGGCCGTGTGCCAGGCATAAGTGTCGTCTGCACCGCACTCTTTACCACGTTTTGGTGTTTACGACATTCGACGATGTCTGCACAACCGCGGCATATGTCTGCGCATTTAGTGTCCGTAGTGTGGACGAAACTCCGAGAGACAGTAATCCCAAACGGTGAGACGACGACGGCGGTTGTGACGTGGGAGACGGCGGTAACCGCGGAACCCGTACGGCTCCCAAGAAGCGCACTGCGCAGACGCGTTACGCCAATCACGTGGACACCGCTGAGCGCCGAGAGGGAACGTTGCTGACGTCATCCGCTATGCCCGCACAGAGAAGTAAAAACAAGCAAAAGGCGGCCATGGTGATGACGTTTAGCTCAATGTTGGTTACGCCCACGCCGTAGCCTTGACTGCGCTGTTGGTTGCGCCTCAACTCGCCCGCTTGAGTCAGCCGATTTCGGCAACCTGGCGAGTTGCAAAGTTTGCCGGAGCATTAACATTTAGACAGAACTGCGTCGTAATATTTGACGTGTGGTCATCCTAGGCGATACTGAAGAGGGCTGCATTGTTTTTTCAGAAACAAAAAATGAAGCGGAGTTAAATGGCTGCGAGGCGGCCGGCGCGCCGGATAGTTCCAAGGAACGCCACCCCACAGAGCGGCGCTGCTCCCTTTCACCGCCGCTAGGGAGGCTCTAGTGAGGGTGGGCGCAACTGCTAGATCGGGGATCACGGGATATGGACGCCATTCAATCGCTAAATTTTGCTGCGAGTCTACGGGGCAAAGGGTCGTTTTATTTCCTAACTCAGGTCATAAGAGCCCATTAAGGTGCTTGGATAAATTACGCAATGTATGAATGATTACTTTTCTATAGCCATCATTTTAGTTCCGACAGGTTAAGTACTTCTTTAACGCGAAAAATGGTAAATTCCGCCAGCTTGGACGGTGCTGCTTGTCTGGCAACCCTGCTTTCTCCCCTCGACGTTTGCAATTCCCGGAGCGAGAAGGAAGCGAAAAGGGCTACGCCAAGCGTTCGTTGCTTGCAATGGGAGGCGAGAGGAGGAAAGGCGCATGGAGCAACAGAGTTGCAACAGAGCGGGCGTCAGCTCTCGTGCAGGCAACATTGGCACATATCCTTTCCCTATCCTCTGCTTCAGGCGCCGCCATTAAATTCCAAACCCTCAGTAGAGCCTCCCTAATCGGCGCAGCAGCGCACACCCGCCGCTCCCCAGAACCCAGGCTGCCCGGCTGCCACCCTAGCACCGACGCTCACGCCGGATTGACTGCTCGGCAACGCGCGGAAACTTACATTTCGGAATCGGCCGGCGTGTGTATCACTCGGGAGCGCGTTAACCCACCCCCTCGCCTACGTTCACAACGCTTCGCGGCGACAGTATGCCGCTCCTAACTACAAAACTATGAACGCACTTAGCCCCCGCCCCCCCCCCCCCCCCCCCTTCGTACACACCGCTTCGCGGCGTGGAGCCGGCAACCCAAGCCCCGCTGTCCCCCATGCACCTCCGTCCCATACCATTTAGTTCGGCGAAGTTCCGCGGACAACGTGCGTGTTTTTCAGTGTTGAACGTAAAAATAGAAATGTCGTAAATATGGCCCAATGCCTCGACAAAACAAAATGTTGAAAAAAAAAATAGTACGCCCACACTGTGGATCGAACCCGGGTCCGCTGCCTTCGAGGCAGACATTTCAGCACTAAGCAATGCTACGGCTTCGGAAACTCGTTCTAAAGGCAGCCTATGTTGACGGCGGCAGCGTTTATCTCCATCAGCCAGCCAATCCGGCGTGAGCGCCGTTGCTAAAGCGTGTATCGAGTGCGCGTTAACAATATATACGCTGCATGCCCGCATGGCCTCTGCAGAGAATAGTGGGCCGCGCAGCTTGGAGGAATACGCTACGTATACAAATGCATTCGCATTCCTACGCGTAAGCAGTCTTAAGTGTCCTCCTTGGTTTTATTTATTTTCATAGCGTGTCGGCGCATATAATGATCGGGGACAACTTTGAGTGGGAGTTGAGAAGTGAAGACGGTGCGGCATCGATCGGTACTCGAAGTGCAGCTGCACTCGGATCCCCTATCTACAGAGCCTAGATCGACACGAGATTCCACTCACTCTAATGGCGGACGTTTCCCGCAGAGATTGGACGCAAGTGCGCATCCGCCAAGTTTTCGCGTGCTGAGGAGGAAAGCAGGCGGAAAGGCTGAGATGTCTGCAATCCAGCAACGGCTTGGGCACCA
Organism: Ixodes ricinus; assembly: GCA_037355805.1. NCBI lineage: Eukaryota > Metazoa > Arthropoda > Arachnida > Ixodida > Ixodidae > Ixodes > Ixodes ricinus. The sequence continues at coordinate 162,954 of JAZHYW010021866.1, forward strand.
CCTCGCAGCTCGTATTGCAAAGGCGGCCCATAAACCACCCCGGTGGACCAGTTGGTGTTTTAGCCGAGTTACATTCACCTTACTACTGTCGTAACGCATAGTTGTGCCACCAGACCAAGTCAGTCGGGACATGTGTCACATTTAAACGGGTCTGACACAAGTAGCGGATCTTTTGTTTCGCTTATTTAGGCGCAGCCTGTATCACTCGATCCAATTTTAGACCCCGAGGTAAAGGGGAAAAAAAGGGGCACTCTCTCCAAAGGCCCCTTTCGAAGAACACGGAAGGCAAGTCGAAGAGCAACGATGATGCGCAACCGGACATCAGCACTGTGCCACACTCAGCTCTAACGAATTTCGTGAAGGTTTGACCCCAGCTGCGCTGAATAGAAAGCCAACTTGGACCGTACATTGCACGATCCGAAAGCTGAAGGGAAACTGAATGCCTTGGCCGCTCGGTCACTGCAGCTTCCAGCGGCCGTGACCAGGGATACAAATTGCGAAGCAAACCTACGAGAGCAAGTTCACGCAACAGGAATCGGCCCTAGCGGATATTCAACATTTAAGGCGAAGCCACTTGACGACTCTGAGTTCAATATTTTTATATAAATAAAACTGCGGGCAATTGATTCTATATATATATAAGGACATACGCCTGTAAATACGCATATCAGGCGACCCTGCCTTTTCGGTTAACGGACGCAGTGCTTAGAATATTCTACTGATCTTTTCAAATATTCATGTCACCGCAGGGACGAAATAAAATCTACAAGAACAAGAAAACCGATTCAAAATTCAAATTTTGTCCAGTGATATTTTAAGCAGGCGTAATTCAGCATATTTTTATAGCGATTCTGGGACAGGACTTACACCGTGATTTGCCTTCTTTTACCCCTCATATTAGAGTGCACTACAGTCACCGACAGCTTCCAGGAGTACGGAAGCGAAATTTTAGCGCCTATGTGTTTGCGTAGACAGGGTCTCCTTTCGAATGGCGGCTCACAAACAGCAGTGTTTCGTCCGTAAAGACTCCGACGTGGAGAGTGACAAACGCGGCGCGTAGCGTAGCGCACACTGATTGGTCGCAGGTAACGACTTCCTGCTCGCTGGCCAATGAAACGCGCGCATCTGCGCTACGCTCTTGGAAACTCTCGTTCACAAAAAAACCGGAGCACCCCTAGCGGACGCCACCGGTGACGCGCATGCGCGATGGAGTGTGGGCAAGAAGCTCGCCGTCCCCCATAAACAAACCATTGAAATGCGATGTTGTCGGCGTCATTATGAGTCCCCGTGCTTTTTTTCGCGTCGGAACTGTTGATTTTACGTTTACCTGGCAATGTCTGACTACTTGAGCGGCCTCAGCGAAATTAACGAGGCTCGTTACACCGCAAAACGTCGCCCGAATAATGTGACATGCGGCGATTCATTCCACGTGGACGCCGCAGAATGGACGCTAAAGAATAATTCGCATGATGAGATTCTGGTCGCTATTTTCAGTCGCGACATCGCTCGAGCTGCAATATGATGAACCGCAGCTGACATGCCAGCAACATGGCACTCACTTCAGAATGTTGTTTGGAGCCCAGCCTTGCTGGTTCAGACCATAGTGCCATTCTCCTCAAGACTGTGTTCTCTGTGCCTAAGTTCGGTCGTTATGCCAAGGAAGTGCGAAATTTCTCTGCGACTGACACGACACATCTGAACAGACTTGTTCACCTTGCCCCTGGTCCTGGTCCTTGACGAGCCCTCGCCAGACACTGGGTATGAAACTTGGTTGGACTTTATGGACGCCATTCAGCGTGACTGTGTTCCTGTGAGATCTGTCTCTGGCTGCAGTAGGTCTCCCTGGATCACTAAGGAAATTATCAGATTCTCCCATCGCAAGAAGCGACTGTTTCGGAAGGCCAAGGTGCAGCGCCGCCCTGAGATCCTTGCCCTCGCTAGACAAGCTCAAAAAGAATTGAAAAAACTCGTCCACCTCTCACACCGACAGTATGTGCAGAGAATTGCCGAAAAGGCTGCCCGCTCCCCCAAACTGTTCTGGGCCTACATTAACAGCCAAAGAAAATCGTCCGCCATGCCCGAATTCACTTGTGACGGCAACATTTTACAAAGCCCATATGACATTGCTGAGCTTTTCAACGATCATTTTTCCTCTGCGTGGACACTGCCACAAGACTGCTTAAAGTATGCAACGTTCAACACAGTTCCTGGATCTCCTTCCTTTACCACACCTACCATCACGGAAGACGACACCATGAGGGCATTACTTCGGATCAAGCCCACACAGTGCGCTGGGCCTGATGGACTTCACCCGGCGCTCCTTAGTGCCTGCTCCACCTCGATTTGTCCTGTCCTTACTAGAATGTTCGGAAGCCTTCTTTCTAGCGGCTCCGTCCCACGACAATGGAAGACGGCACACGTCACTCCAATTCACAAGGGCAGCAGTGTACCACTCTCTACTGTGTCCTCTTATCGACCAATATCTTCCACATCCATAATCTGCCGCACAATGGAGCGTATTCTCAATGCCAAAATCCTTGACTATCTGGAGTCCGAAGAACTACTATCACCACACCAATTCGGTTTTCGTAAGAACCGCAGTTGTGAACTCGCTCTCGCCACCGCTGTCAACACACTCAGCAATAGCTTGGATGGCAGAATCCCCTGCGAAGTTGTCCAGCTAGATTTCAAACAGGCTTTCGACAAGGTAGACCATAGCCTACTCCTTCAGAAAATCCGACGCCTAGGATTTACAGGAAGCTGTTTTGACTGGATGTCCAACTTTCTGAGTGGTCGTCGCCAACGGGTTCTCTATCACGGAGCTTCCTCCACCTGGTCTGATGTACTCTCGGGCATACCACAGGGCAGTGTTTTGGGACCAACCTTTTTCAACATCTTTATAAATGACATCACCGTCAACCTGGTCTCCAAACCCCTGCTCTACGCCGACGATTTGACCCTGATTATGCCGGTAGCTCGTCCCAGCGTTGACTACCCACGCCTGCAAGAAGACCTCAACGCTGTCGTCCGGTGGTCTCGCATGAACCGCTTGCCTCTGAACGAGGCAAAGTGTACCTCAATGCTTGTTCACCACCATCGGCAGCAGCCTTCCCACCAAGCTCCCACCCTTGCCGGGACCCCTTGCGTCGGGTTGCTGCCATAAGGCTGCTTGGTGTAACCCTTGACAGCAAGTTACGCTTCACTAACCATATCAGCAGTGTTCTATCCAAAGCCCGAAGGATGCTCGGCTTTGCTCTGCGGGTATCCAGGGGAATGGGCCCACAAACTCTGAAACACCTCTTCACTGCACTGGTGCTCCCCCACCTAGAGTATTGCAGTTCTATTTGGGATCCTGCGCAAGTACACTTAGTAGCTGCTCTGGAGAGTGTTCAGCGACGAGCAGCATACGCCAGCCTTCGCCAGCAGTCGCCGCTGGTACCCCCTTATCGGGATATCGGAACAGCCCAACTGCTGCGCGCGGTTCACTGGACCCCATTGTCCACTCGTCGCAAAGTCTCCTCGATGCGACTCCTGGCTCTCGTTCTCCAATTTGACGAAAAATCGCTGCCTCTTTTGCAAGTGCGGAAAACCCGTACAGGGACCCTACAGCCCCTTCTATCTCGCACAGAGCGTCATAGAGGCTCTTTCCTGGTGCGGTCAGTAGACCTATGGCGCTCACTGCCCTGTGAACTGACGGACAATCTCCCCACAAATAAGGATGAATGTAGGACGTTCTGCAGTGCCATCGCCAGACACCTGCGTGCTGAATGAACCGAAAGTGTAATGTAGCATCCCGGTTTGCCCTGGGGTGGGTTGTGGCGGAGGCTGCGGACCATCGAGCTGGTTGGTGTTGCAGAGCGCCCTACGTGACCACTGACTGTAGGGTGCAGTGGGGCGCCTGCGCCGCTGGCTGGGTTTGGGGTTTCCGCCGTGTCGGCCACGACTCACTATAGGGATTTCCCAGTCCTCCTTCTTTTCCTTTATTTTTTTTTCCTCTTCTTTTGGTGCTGCAGGCCTCTGGCATGGACCCTCGGTCTTTCTGCTCCCACCGGCATCTCTTTCTGAGTGCAAATAAATATTATCATTATTATTACCAAGCAGAATCGAACCGAGTGAATCAGGCATAACAAGTCGGTGATGGCCACTGGTAACAATGATCAACATCTCCTTGTATCTACTGTTTACACCAAGCCTACGTACCCCAGCCAACCTTCAAATCTAAACGTCTTTTGAGGCCTGTACTTACTTCTGATCGGAGTTAGTACAGGGCCAACGTTCCTTCTACGGGACGATGTCGTTTGAACGAGCAGACGACAGTTCGAACGATCAGGCGGCCATTTGAACTTGAAGACGCACTGAACTTAGTCCGCAGATGATCCGTAGAACTTGGTGGTTTTCCCGCCTTCATGTTGGAACAAAACAAATAAATCTGACAACCACAAGGATCCGTGAATTCAACCCAAAGTGCTTCCCGCACAAGCAATCGTGGTCCGACGGCGTCTGGTTTTCCTATTTCACGGCACCTATCCACGTTCTCGGACGAACCGAGCAGCCAGAAAACATAAAAACTGAACTTGAACACTTTTCCGACTCTTTTCGTACAGCCCCAGGCACGGCGTTTTGACGAGACGGCGGGTTTTCGTATAGTTTCTTCCAAAAGAACAGAGGAATGCACTTACAACTTTTTGTTTGCCTAGTTGGTTCATGATGCAGTCAGAAGTTTTTCGCGACACAAGGGACAATCACAAGGGAGTAGACACGAACAAGCACTTGTCCGTGTCTACTCCCTTGTGCGGCCGACGCGCCACCACCGCGCCGTGACGTAACAGATATGAGTTCGTGTATATATAACAGAGCCTTAAACTAAGGTGAAGCAATTTGAAAACGAATAAAACGATTCCCCAATACCACCTGGTGATTGGAGGGCCGAGCTTCGTTGGAATATCTCACGTCACGGGTCAATCAGTAGCAGCGCCAGGGCGCGGCGTGTCCGACGGAGGCGCCGGGGAACGAGCGGCGCTTGGCACACCTCTCAGTTCTAGTACGCCATACGTCGGGTATTCCCACCTGGTGGGGTTGTAACGCGCTGACGATGAAGCTAGCGCCACCTAGTGACGACCATCATAATTACGGTACCCTCGGCCGTTTATGGGTGAGTGACGTCACGGGCAAATATCCCGAGACGCATCGCGCCGCCTCTATGGCTGATTTTGAAGCGATCACCAGAATCCGTCGGTTGGAACGAAAAATATAGCTATCCGCTGAAAATACGAGCGTGTGAGATCCTACTAGCCCTGTTTCGAAGTGTTCCGGGGATATTTCAAGTTTCGATTGTGTACCACTTTAACAGGCGATTCCTGTGACATAGGATCATTAGAAACACAGAGGATTCTTGCGACAGATGTTCGACTGCAGGGGAAAAAGAAAGCGGGGTGTAGAAAGTTCACCCTCTGACGTCACAATGGGCGCTGCTCTTGGCACTACGCATGCGGGTTACCTAAATCAAATGTGGTTTGTGCGCTCGAGCAGTGCCCAGTGTGGCCGAACACCGGCTTGTTTGGAAGCAGCGAGCGCAGAAGCAAACTTGTTCCTTTTATTACTCTGCGTTGTTGAGTGACGCAGAATTCTGAATCAACAAAGGAAAAAATGGAGCCGTCCCGCGTTATTCCAGAGTAGAGTCGCAGCTGCGACACGTGACGACCAAGTCGTTGGGCACCGGCGTCGCGTTCACGCACCACGTCAACTATTGGCGACGTACGCGATCGAAAGCGTCGCTGTGATCGGCCCTACCAGAGCCGTTTATACTAGATTGCACGGCGAACTTGCTGCCGCCATAACTAGTGATTTCGTCAACACAAAATGGCGTTACTTCTTTCTCTTCTTTATTCCTGAGGAATCGCATAGAGTTTCTATGATTGTCACGATGCTAGCAATAATGGTTTCGGACGATGAATTCAAGTCATCCACCATGCTATACAAGACTACGCTTGCTGTCGGTTGCTAGACTGTCACGAAAGGTATCCTTACGAAAGGCCACCATAACATCTCGCCGCTAATAGACCGGCTGCTGCCCTACCCACGCATTAGGCCGAGAATGCTGGACTGATGTTCACGTCAGCAACGCGCACTTCTCCTCCACGGATAATGATCGAGTGAATAGCAAAGAAACTTGAGAATTTGCACGCAAGTTGGCAGTGTTGGTTTCAGAGCTGCAATGATTTCAGCTTCCACCATGCTCATTGGAAGCACCATCGAATTTGCTGTTCAGTAATGACGTCTCGCAAAGGAAACATACGAGGGCGCCACCATAACATCTCGCTGCTAATAGCATTCGAAACAAAATAGATATCTGACCATTGTGTTCCGAACGCATTTGAACGAGAGACTCTTGGCACAAACTTTTGGCATTGATGGTGTTAAGACGGCATCTTGTTATCGGCTATTTTTCTGTATTTTTCAAGAGCGCGCGGCAGTGGGAATCGGACACTAGAAATTCGGACTATTTTTGTTTCGTTTTTGTTCCGGAAAGCGTGAAAGCGCGTCTCCCGCCACGAGCTCTTGGCATCAGTGCTGTATGAGGGCAGTCTGTTTTTGGCTATTCTTTTCCCGGAGAGAGCGTGCAGTGAGCATCGGCATAGCCTCTCTCTACTGACAAAGCCTGGCAGATCGCCATCAGACGCGGCCGCCGAAAGTGAAAGGGTAGAGCGGCAGACAAGAGCACACGTAACAGGCGCCCCGCTGCGGCGAGACGCCGAAACACACTTGTCCCGAGCGATGGAATGTCCGCTCGTGCTTCTCGCGTTCCTCGGGCTACTGCTTCTTTTCTCGCTGGGTTTGAAAACCATGTTTCAGGTCCTCGCCGCTGCAAAAACTGTGCGCTGACTATAGGCTCCCCGAGAAATGATCTGTGCTACCAAATCCTCGCGCTCCAAATCTGCGACCGGGCACTCTATGGCTCCGTCATCGAACTGCCAGGCTTTGTGAGCATAGAGAAGGCTATGGCATCGGGTACTAGAGAAACCAGAAGTATCGAGCGCCTTATTAACGCGGTGGCCTAGCTCACTAATGAGGTCCCCGCTTCGCACGTAGCGGATCCAGGTTCGATTCCCACGGGCGACGGGCGATCTTTGGCGAGGATTTGTCAACATCGACGACCGACGCCCTACATCCCGAACTGCAACATCAACAACCGACGTCATTTCCGGAGGTGGGAAGAGCCCAGAACAGCTATCGCTGTCAAATACAAATAAGACTTTCCATCACTCGAGCAAACCCAACCTATACGGCTATAGCGCTACGGCGAGCAAGTGTTCTATATTGAGTCTTATGAGCATAGGAAGGCAAAACGGAGCATGCCAATCGAAGGGCAACATGGAGAGGCAGCCAAGCTCGCCCCGTCAGTGGTCCAGGTCGGCCGGAAACGCACATGGGCGTATTTGGGAGGCTGAACAATCGCACGAGGGTCGGAAGGAGCGGACCAACTTGCACTCCGTATGGTTGCCCCTGATCTTGTCTTTTCTTTTCTGTGCGATCGCAGATTCCACAGAAGATAAAAATGCAAATGACTAGAGCCCTACGCGGATAACACCTTGATCATCCGCATCCGACCCGCATTGGCAGACTTTGTATTCCCACCCAAACCGCATCCGCAATATTCTTAAATCATTGTATCCGTATCCGATTGGCATCGGCAAAGTTTGCCACTGCATCCGAACCGCATCCTCAAAATTCGGAACCGCATCCGACCTAATACAACATGACTCAAAAATTAAAAAAGCAAAAAGCATCTGGGTGCTTTGTAAGCCGTCTGCTTACCTTTCTAGAAAGAACTCTTCGTGTCAGAATACGGTGGAAGACATTTTATCGTATTTATAAAATAAGCGATCATCCTTCCAGAGACACTTGGCATATCTGGAAAGATGATCGCAGTCATGAGATCATCTTCTTGAGAGTCCGTGACACTGATACTCTGTCCACATGATGCGCTTAAAAGGAAGACAATTTTAATATTTATTTTTCTTTTTGCTTCGTAAAACTCACTTCAAGCAGACGGATGACGTTGTCATCAGTCTGCTGTTTTACCATGTCACGAATGACAAGGTCAAACAAAGAATAACTGGGGAAACGAAAACGTTTAATGGGGCGAACTTGTGCCCAAAAATAAAGAAGGGAACAGAAGAAAGCAGAGCGTCGCGGGCGTCAAAGTAGGCGTGACAGCAGAGTCGAACTCTGGGGCGAAACTGAGTCCGGCGTGCCACGTGGAGCCCCTTTTGAACACGCGTGGGCTTCTGGAACAATCGGCGTGGAAGGTTCGGCGTGGAGAACATTCTAACCTCGAATCAGCAACACGGTTCTCGATGTTACCAGAACATTACATTAGAGTCAACGAAAATGCGTACCCGCAGCCAGGAATCGAACTCTGGCTTTCTGCGTGGAAGGCACGCGCGATAACCGTTGGGCCACGAGCACGCTACCTACTTAGTCAGCTGCGCTCGTGGCAATATTTTATAATCATGAAAATTATTAAAGGACAGACTAATAACATTGTGCCATTTTATTTAGGCCAAACAACAAAAAAAAAATGGAAGAAGAAAGGCGCGTAAGTATTCGTGTATATGGGAAAATATCACAATATTCAATAATAGCAACACCCCCTATAGTTTTCAGTTTTAAACATGTGGGAGCCACTGGTTTCCCTCCCCCGAGAAGGCGTAAGCCGCGGACGTTCCAGGCGATGCCGTCTGACTTCCTAGCCTGGTCGCTCCGTATCGTGTCGGGAGAGAGCGCCACCTTGCTGGCCTACTCTCTCGCACTCCTCCGCGCGTCTCCCGTTTTGACAGACCAGGGAGATCCCGCGAGGGAGAGTCAGGCCTGCCCTCGGAGTGGACGGCCGTGTGGTCGAGGGAGTCCTGGATTGGACTCCCGGCACTGGGTCGAGTCGCGGCGCGAGCTCGTCCGACCGGCGATGACTCCGCGCTAGTGATTCCCCTGGCTCTGACAGTCGGCGTCCCCACTACCTGTGGACGTCCGTCTGCCGAGACCACGGCCTCGAACTCCTGCGACGACGGGTAGCGGCGCGAGCTCGTCCGACCGGCGATGACTCCACGCTAGTGATTCCCTGGCTCTGACAGTCGGCGTCCCCACTACCTGTGGACGTCCGTCTGCCGAGAGCCACGGCCTCGAACTCCTGCGACGACGGGTAGCGGCGTGAGCTCGTCCGACCGGCGATGACTCCACGCTAGTGATTTCCCTGGCTCTGACAGTCGGCGTCCCCACTACCTGTGGACGTCCGTCTGCCGAGAGCCACGGCCTCGAACTCCTGCGACGACGGGTAGCGGCGTGAGCTCGTCCGACCGGCGATGACTCCACGCTAGTGATTCCCCTGGCTCTGACAGTCGGCGTCCCCACTGCCTGTGGACGTCCGTCTGCCGAGAGCCACGGCCTCGAACTCCTGCGACGACGGGTAGCGGCGTGAGCTCGTCCGACCGGCGATGACTCCACGCTGGTGATTCCCCTGGCTCTGACAGTCGGCGTCCCCACTAACTGCTGGACGTCCGTCTGCCGAGAGCCACGGCCTCGAACTCCTGCGACGACGGGTAGCGGCGTGAGCTCGTCCGACCGGCGATGACTCCACGCTAGTGATTCCCTGGCTCTGACAGTCGGCGTCCCCACTACCTGTGGACGTCCGTCTGCCGAGAGCCACGGCCTCGAACTCCTGCGACGACGGGTAGCGGCGCGAGCTCGTCCGACCGGCGATGACTCCACGCTAGTGATTCCCCTGGCTCTGACAGTCGGCGTCCCCACTACCTGTGGACGTCCGTCTGCCGAGAGCCACGGCCTCGAACTCCTGCGACGACGGGTAGCGGCGTGAGCTCGTCCGACCGGCGATGACTCCACGCTAGTGATTCCCTGGCTCTGACAGTCGGCGTCCCCACTACCTGTGGACGTCCGTCTGCCGAGAGCCACGGCCTCGAACTCCTGCGACGACGGGTAGCGGCGTGAGCTCGTCCGACCGGCGATGACTCCGCCCGCAATTACCCCTCTGGCTCTCAGGTCGGCGGGCGCTGCGGGCACACTGTGTGCACGGCTCGCTTGACCGCAGTGTCTTGTTGGGGACCCCTGGTGCTCAATAAACGCTGTTGGATACCGGGGTCATCGTTGTTGGCATGGCGTTGGCCGAACCCGGCGCGGCGACCGCCCTCGCTGGTAGTAGCCGTCGGCCGCGCGGTGGGACGGGCATCGGATTCCCCTTGGAGCACCGGTCCCAGACGTAAAGGTGCGTAATCCTCCCTCCTTTATTCCCACACACTATCCCTCAACTGCATGCTTGGAACCATATACTGAAAAACAACTCGGTGTCAACTGCCGAGAAAAAGAAAACGCACACACACCCAACGTTTCAGTCCAGCAAAGTGGAAATTTGGGCCAGTTGGTTCATGTTCAGAATATAAAGCGCCAAAAACGACAGGACAAAGAGGAGAGTGCTGTGTAGAAGAAACAGAATATCGTCAACATGGACGAATTCAGACTGGTTCGCCTCTCTTAAATTAATACCCGCCAATGAGAAGTCTTTTTCCGTTGGTGCACTTAATGCTGAGGTGGCATGCACGAACTGCGCTACAAGAATGAGGTGTTGAAACTCGTGCTGGTGCAAGTTCCACCACTCCAGAGAATCCAGTTCAATCTCCTGGATCTACTTGCAGGCGAAGAAGCCATCTGCAGGTTTCTTCTACTTTCTTGTGGCTTGTACCTTTTGGGTCTTCTTTGCCCAAAGGTCGTTTTCCGCTCGGTCCCTGCCAAACAACTGCACGCTCTTCCGGGACGACTGATGCTCCCGCATTCTTTACTTTTTCTATGTCCAGCATATTTTTTTCTATTTTATTTTTTGGGGGATAGAACGTTTTAAAGCGGTCTTTGGTGATAACCAAAACTTTTTTTGACATAAAACACAATTTTCTCCCCAACTGGCACCTTTTATGTAAGAGAGTAGTTTGCTGCCTTCGTCGACTGCTACGAACTCGATCGCTACAAGGTCGATACAACCACACAACTCTCATCGTTGCTAAAAGGAGACGGCCCGCGCCGCTCGTTTGCAAAGCAGCGTATATATGGAAACAAATAGCTGCGGCGTTTTTCGCGGCCTCGGGGAGGCAGGAGCGAGCCGACGTTCAAGAAACGTTTCAACTACGAGAGTGTCAGCAAGAGCCACGCAAATACCTGCTCACACTGGCAGCGGACACACGCGTGTTTGATGGAAGCGTTGGAACCGCGCTGTCGGACTACGTCTTGGTAAGCGCTTCGGGACCGATCTTTTCCTTTGAGAACATGATAGCGCTTCAAGACAGGGACGGGAGTAAGAACGAGACAACACAATGCGATCTTTTCCGTTTGCAACTCGATGCTGACGTGACACTCGAAAGAGGAGGGTTGGACCGGCATCGTGTAGATCTAACGAACTGCTCTAGCTCGGCAGTGTCGACATACCGTCGTGTCGGAATAAAGAGGACATATCTAATAACAAAGTGTACGTACCATATGTTGCGAAGGTAATCCATACGGCGTTTATTTGAGCTCCATATGACACATAAAAAAGAAGACAAAGTCGATGATAGAGGATACCTTTTCGACAAGAGCGTTCGCCACCGCTGGCTCTGAAAACAAGGGGATGACAGGGGAAGAGACTGACCTCTTTAACTGAAAATTGAGGTCAGCGATCAAACTATTCATACGGAAAGAGTCCACAAGGGTCGCGCGGGCATATTCCATACAGCAAGGCTGCCGGTCGTGGGAAAGACGGTCTTGGCCAAGGACCTTCGGAGTGCCTTGCTAGGCCCAAAGTCCGCCGATTCTTGGTGGTCGCTCGGTCGGTGGGACCGTTGCCGTTTTCTCCCGATGTGTGTGGATCGAGTGTTCATCTCCGTCAGTTTCAAGCACTTCATTCTTTCTTGCTGCTTGAAGTCGGGACGCGCGTGAAGAGCATAGAGAAAAATAAATGTCCCTTGGTCGTCGCGAAGCGGCTGCTGTCGGCCATGTTGGTTTGATCGTAGAAAAGTGCGTAAGACATCTCTGAAACTGTCATATGATTCCACCGTTACTTACGCCAAACTTTCCTGAATACGAATTTGTTCTTAGGTTTTGTCGAAAGCACATTTCTGGCGTAAGATCATTTTGTGAATCTGAATCCTTCCTCGTTTTTTTAGGCACTTTCCAAGTTAAACAGGCCCACCTATTCAATTTTACTTCATTACGAAGTTTTCTTTTGTTTGTTTATTGCGTTACATCGGTCCTTATGCGCTCTCAATTTGTCTGTAGGTCTTTTTCGCCCGGAAAGTTCCGACTTTTGTGTTTAATTACTTTATTTAAAGTTTGATACCCTAAGAAAATAATTTAGGCACCGGAATAATTTTACAGACATGTGACCGAGCAGTGAGTGCAGGTTCTATAAATGTATAGCTGAACTGATTCAGGGAATGTTTCTGTCGCAAAAACATGAACAAAAAATGCACCCAATGCATTTATAAAGGCAATATTCTAAACAAACAGTTCACCTAATGTTGAGGTTACTATTATTCCGAGCATCAAATAAAATATCAGTTGAACATTCGTCGCCTAGCTTATATATATATATATATATATATATATATATATATATATATATATATATATATATATATATATATATATATATATATATATGGGTGGTTTCATCTCAAATCGTGCAGGCAAAAAGGGTCGAATTTTTAATTTCGCTGAAAAAAATATATGTTATGGTGTCGTCTCTAAAAACGCAGTAGCCACAAACCGCAAGTTCGTCGGATTCTTTGTTCTCGACTTACGAATTTTAAAAGAAGCCGCGGCGGAAAGCAGTGTTTTTCACATCCGTCGTGGGTCGGATGTTTCGCTCGATCTCCCGTCGTGGATTTTCAGTCCACATTATATTAACTTTTTTCAAGCACTCTGTGGGCACAGGTAAAACGCTCTAATACCATGAAATAATTTTAGGAGTTTTGCTTTTTTCTGTAAAAATGTCAAAAGCGCCCCCTCGGTCAATTGTTGACGAACTTTGACAATTAAATACTGGCGATCTACTTGGGTTACATCAATATTTTTTATGTCTATGGAGAGCCCAAAACACGCTCTTTATAGATATCATAAAATGATTTAGCTGTATTAGATATCCTTTGCGGGCTTTTATGTTAATGTTATGCAAAAACCAAAAAGTACCAATTTTAAAATCGATTTTCTCAAAACTCCCATTTTTTATTTTTTTTAGTTTTTGTTAAAATGTAGATATGACAGTTGTCTACTCGAAAAGCAAGCCGAGAAAGTGTGTATTTTGTTTGTATGTTCTATATTTAAGCCTCAATATCGGAAAAAGACGTCTTCGTTCTGCAAAACCTAAATCAGACCAAAAAAAAAACAAAAAAAAAACGTGCGCTTCTAGATTGTAAAAAAGTTTTCTTGAATTTTTGTCTGCGTTTTGTAATCAATTATAAACGCATTTTGTGGTATTGAATAGTTATTTATGTTTTGAAAAGAGCGGAAAACCACGAAAAACATATCTAATCAAATCAGCAGGCCTAGTAGACCTTCAATATCAAAAAGGCACAGACGTTGTATTTTTTCGATTTATAAAGCTTTCATTGTAAACTAGCATGACTAGCTATGAGCTGTCATATTACTAAGACATAAAAAGTCACCACATCGTTGATCTATTATATACAGTTCTTTCCGAAACCAAACGCTAGGGTTTGTTCACCGCACATCGCACAGATCACCAGGGAATGGCCTTTCACTTCCGTAATACACAAAAGTGATGACACAGAAACGATCCGAAACACACGGAGAGATTGTCACGGAGAAGGGTAGAGAATAAAAATAAATAAATAAGAATAAAATTACCCAACTCCGATCTTAACGAAAATTGCGGTAAAAAAATAAAAGATTTAGGTTCGAGCGGTGGCAAGGCGATAGGTCCACGCCTGGTGGAGAGTCAGACAAAGAAGTCAACGACACGTAAAGGAAAATAAATTTAATTAAGACAGAAAAACTCAGCCGCACACGGCAAGAACAAAAACCAACTCCTCCGGGCATTCCCTAAACAGGACACAACCAAATGCGTGCGAACACGCTCTCTACAGCACCGTCAGGCCGCTACGCCATGAAGAAATAAACCCAACAAGTAAACAATGCTAACAAACAGTTAGTAACAAAACAAACAAAAAAAGTTCAGCAGAACCGCACCCGAGAAACAAAGTTCAGCGGGGTGAAGAAACACACACGAAATAATAAAAAAAAGTCTTAACTGACCGACGCCGAGTCCAGTCCCACGACACTGAAGCCTGGCAGGATGATGGCGTCCAGATGATGCTCGAATCTATTCTTCACTCTGTTCCGCACATCCGTCGTGGCTGTGCGGAACAAAGTGAAGAATAGTTTCGAGCAGCGGTGCGCGAGAAGGTAACCGAGACGTAACATGCCTCGAGCTTCATATCGGGAGAGGAGCTTTCGAGGTAGTTACTGCATGCAGTTACTCAAACTTTCTTTTCCCCTTCCCTTTTTCAAAAGAACACGTCAGCCGGCGCTAACTTTTCATCTCGGGAAAAGACCACTCTTCACAAACGGTTATAGTTGCCAAGGAGGCTGACTTCGACCCAACTAGTCTCCGGGCAGAATAAACAGATGTATATTTACCAACACGCTCGTTTTGCGCAAGTCTCGGGCTTTCCAAAAGAGATAACCCTTCGGTGCTATCGGATTTCCGCGGAGGGAGATAGAGTACATAAAATTGAAAGAATAAAACACGGAGGACAAGCACAGGACAGCCACTTTGCAGAGCACGGCCATTTCTAGGATAGGGCGTTCGAATCTTGGGCAAATACGCGGTGTCGTTTCACGCGTGCACGGATGGTTGGTTTCAAAATTTTCCCACATCCCTAACGAAACCGGCCCATCTTCGTGTGCGTGCCCGCGCCGCCGGTTTCAGCTCGCACGCGGCGTTGTTTTGGCAGGCAGAACTGTTGTTGACCGTCGATATTGTAAGGCCGTGGTGTTCTCATCCTCCCAGGCAACAGTTACTTTGCTTTCCCTTCTGCAATACTCTGACTGACTGACTCCTCCTGGGTGGTCGTCACTGTTCGCCGCGTCAACGTCACATTCGTACCATTTCACTCCTCGTGACACAGGGTGTGCTGCTCGCTTTACTGTCTCGGGCCGTCCTATCTAACACAACGAGCGCGAAAGGTCGTGGTCATCTGCTGGTTCCGAAAGGGCGGGACGTTCATTAATTATAGGCCAATGAAGTCCCCGAATCAATACGACGTCTGCCGATTTCTATACATTAAAAATTTACGATCCCTGCTGGTCTGTTAAGAAGTGTTGCTTAATAAAATTTAAATGATCAATAAATATAACAGGGTGGAACTACTGTAGTAAAGTGGTAATTTGAGCTAGTTGGTACATCACTAATATTGAACTGCGCACAAAACGTCGGCGGAAGAGAAAAGGACAGTAGAACGAAAGAGCGCTGACTCCCAACTGATTTAATTAGACAGAAGAGAAAAGGAGGAAAAAGAAGCCACGAAAATTGAATGATGTACCGCAGGAAAGGCTACAAGCGCGAGCTCCTTGCTCTAGGGCACATCTCGGCGGCACAAGCTCTCGTGCACCAAGGGCAGCTGCCAACGCTACGAGCTCGCGCTTCTAGTCTTCGCTGCGGTACGACATAAGGTGAAACGGAGTATTGGGCAGGAGATCGAACTATAGGGAGCTTTATTGAGCTTGTTGTCCCCACAGCCCGGTGTTTACAAACACAGAATAACAAAGAAATTGAACCTCGCCATGCACGGTCTGGAGACGATCGCTTCACTCTTACCAGTGCTTTGGTTGCACGAGGAGCGGCCATTCGAATCGTCACCATCGATATCGCGGATCAAAAACAAACAAGAAAATTTGGTTTGTTGTCCCCACAGCTGAAGCGTGCCGCCAGAGGCGTGACTGTTCGATCTCCTCCCAATAGTACTTCTAACCTCCTTGGAAAAAAATGAACGAAAGAACGAAACTGATCAGAAGTCACTTTAGCAGCCGCTACTCGAGTCAATCCAAGTCGTTGGGACATGGGTGACGGCGGGGACAGGCTCTCGCTAGCGGTTTCGCGCGGGGAAGAGGTGAAGTAAACTGCCAACGTCTGGCGTTTCGTGTTCGGGTGGTGAGGGTCACGTGGTGTGCCGCCGGCGCGTTTCTGGTTGCCGGTTCCGCCGGCTCGTTCTCGCCGGTGATTGACCACCCGAATTCGCCATAAGCCTGTCGTTGACGCATCGTTCCGTCCTTTTCTTTTTCTTGTACCTTGTCTTCACGGGGGGGGGGGGGGGGGGTTCAATTTTCGTGGCCTCTTTTTCCTCCTTTTTCTCTTCTGTCTATACTCTGTTTCTGATGTACCGCAGGAAAGGCAACAAGCGCGAGCTCCTTACTCTGAGGCACATCTCGGCGGCACAAGCTCTCGTGACTTAAGAGCAGCTGCCAACGCTATGAGCTCGCGCTTCTAGCCTTCGCTGCGGTACAACATAAGGTGAAACGAAGTATAATTAAATCAGTTGGGAGTCAGCGCTCTTTCGTTCTACTGTCCTTTTCTCTTCCGCCGACGTTTTGTGCGCTGTTTAATATTAGAGAACTACTGTATTTCATTTTTATGTGGGAGCTTTAAAAAATGCAAAAATATTTCCAAGTTTGTGAGGACGGGCAATTCGCAAGTCCGTTTGAAGCCGTAAAAACACGTTTTTGTACGATATTGATGCTTAAATATAGAACATACACACAAAATGCACACTTTCTCGACTTGCTTTTCGAGTAGACAACTATCATATCTACATTTTAACAAAAATAAAAAAAAAAAATGTTTTTTTTTTAGAAAATCGATTTTAAAATATGTATTTTTTGGTTTTCGCATAACATTAGCGTAAACGTCCGCAAAGGATATTTAATACTGCTAAATCATTTTATAATATCTATAAAGAGCCTGTTTTGGGCTCTCCATAGACATAAAAAATCTTGATGTAACCCAAGTAGATCGCCAGTATTGAATTGTCAAAGTTCGTCAACAATTGACCGAGGGGGCGTTTTTGACATTTTTTACAGAAAAAAGCAAAACTCCTAAAATTACTTCATGGTATTAGAGCGTTTTACCTGTGCCCACAGAGTGCTTGAAAAAAGTTAATATAATGTGGACTGAAAATCCACGACGGGAGATCGGGCGAAACATCCGACCCCCGACGGATGTGAAAAACACTGCTTTCCGCCGCGGCCTCTTTTAAAATTCGTAAGTCGAGAACAAAAAATCCGACGGACTTGCGGTTTGTGGCTACTGAGTTTTTAGAGACGGCGCCATAACATTTATTGTTTTCAGCAAAATTAAAAATTCGACCCTTTTTGCCTGCACGATTTGAGATGAAACCACCCACATATATACTATATATATATATATATATATATATATATATATATATATATATATATATATATATATATATATATATATATATATATATACATATATATATATATATATATATATATATGTATAGGCAATGGATCGATGCTTTCAGGAAGCACACATAGTGGCTTCATTCGATGATTATTCCTGAGCAAGGCTAAGTTGTCGTAATTGACCTTTGAGCCCTCGTGCTGTCCTAAGTCACCTATATACTCAATTTGCGACAGTACTGAATCTACTGATTCATGTGCCCCCTCGAACTACCTGACATGTATCCGGCCCGCCGACGGCGAAAATAGTGAAAAGATGTAAAATTAACTGCAACAGTTACGCATATAATAATGGGATGCAGTGAGGCAGCAAATATGCATCATATGGCGCTACATGACAAGGTACATGATGAAACGCGATGAGAAACACGAATGCAACGGCTTTGCCAAGGCACGGAGGGAGGAGAGGGACGAGTTGAAGCCACCGTATACGGCGGTCGCATCACGTGATTTCAAGATGGCAGCGCCCATGCGTCGAAGGGTGAAAAAGTGTATAAGAGAGACCTTTGCGAAAAATCGCCTTCTGCAAGCAGCCATCTTTGTCTGCTGGGCTGTGGAACTCCTTCTGAGCGTGCGCTCTTCATCTGCTGTGCGGTATATCAGACCCTGCGCACGCGTCCACAGCTCAGCGACTCAGCATTTTTCGCCCAAGTGATAAGCGATGCAAAGGTTTACACACATGAATGCTTTGCTCCCCATGCCCCCCTCCCCTTCTCCCCCGAAAACAATTCCTGGCTACGCCACTGCTCCGCGTGCACATGTTTGAGATTGGTCGACGTCGGTTATTGCTGCTTGTCGCTCAAGTGGGACTAGGGAATAAGAATGGAACAAACAAACATGCGGACGTAAGTAGCAAGAAAGTTGCGAAGGTAACTACAGCCGCTTATTAGCGAGGGCGAGAGAAAGTCCGAGCACCTGACGGCCGAAACGCCCAGCTCGAAGACGTCGAGTGAAAGGAGGCGGAGGTGTAGCGGAGAAAACGTTGGGAGAAAGAAAGGGATGAAAGTAGACGGGAAAGCCGCGGTCTGCCGGTGTGTCTGTGAAGCACGGGCCAAGACCGACCTGACCTTGCGCCAACTGCGCCACCATCGAGTGTGTGTCGCCGGAGAGCAGAGTTTAGAGATGCTCGGGTTCGATTCCCCGTCAGAAGCCGAAGCGATACTCTCTCCCTCTCTCGCACCCACAAAGACAGGTGGAGGAACAGGCATACACGCGAAAGGCACAAGTACACATGCACATTTTTCCTGATACATGTTACAGCTTTCATCAAGCACAGATCGCGCTAGGAAGGATGGTTCAATCAACCCCTGCCCGTTTCGATCTGGCATCGTACCGGCGTGCGGTCGTGTTTCACCCCTGCGTGATGCACGAGCTCAGGCGAGCAGTGCTGCACAACGTCTCATCAACAGCGGAGATGGGGCCGACTTTCCCAAGACTCCCGCGTTGTGTGCGGTTCAAGCTCGCTTGGGCTAATGACGCTCGAACCACACACACAGCCAAGATTTATCCGAAGACTTGACAGCACGTGCAGAAACATATCTGTACATTCACATGCACCAACTTGCACGCTGCACAAACGTATATTTCCGGGCTCAGATCGCTGGTCCACTCATTCCTGTATCCAAGAACACACTCAGGCAACGACATAGACGTCAGCAACGTCGTTTCGGTATACGCCTACGAAATATCGCGTCAAGATGAAACACGGGAGCCGGCGCAGGGCAAAAGCCCGCTCCGCGGATGCCACACACGACTTCCATCAATATCCAGCGCACGCATCATAAACAACCCTCCAACCCTCCCCAAAACACGTACATAGACACGTGCACGCACGTGAAAGCAGAAACACACGCACATACACGGGCACACAGAGGTACACGCAGGCACAAACTCACATTTATACAAAAACCCGAGCGCATTCCCCCACGAACCAAGAGAAGGCATGCCAACGAACCCCAGGCACGTTCTCGCCCGGGAAGCAGACGACGATGGATAGGATTTCGTCTCCGTCGTCTGCTTTCTTAAACAAAAGCAGTTTTGGATTATTGACGCCCCCGGCGTGGATTTCCCTTACGCTCCCAAAATAGAAAAAAACAAAACAAATATAACCAAGTGTGTCGGGGAAATATAACGGGTCTATCGTGGTTATTCGTCCCCTGCCTCCTGCGTTCGAACAGAGAAGACAGATGACATTCAAAACCTATACACTTTTTTCTTCTCAAAGGAGTCGTAGTGTTTTGTTTAGTGTTGCGTGTTTTCAGAGATTACTTTTCGTGAAATTCTGAGTGGTTTCGGAGTCTATGTTTGGCCCAAAATTCTGGGTTTATACTTTATTTTCGTTCTATAATCCGAAATTTCCTCCAAAATCGGAGTTTTATTTTGCCAAAATACCCAATTAAAAATAAAATAAAATAAGAAGTAATATCCCGACACAAACGCACCCAAAATGGCTAAGAACTCAAATGTATCGAATGCTATTTACTCATCTGGATTTTGCATTAGCGCCCCTGCCACTGGCAATACTAGCTGTCCCACGACAAAACTTGGGAACAAGTGCTGCCTTCGCTGCTTCTTAGAAGTGGCTACTTCAACGCAACTCGTGGATGTACTCGTCGAGAAGCAGAGAACCTTCAGTTACCCTTCTCATATCTACGGGTTCATAGCTTTCTCTACAAACAGTTCTAAGAACATCACCGAAAAGGCGGATTCAGCACCGAGCGCTTCTCATGCCGGGTTTCCTCACCGACAGCCTTGCTTCTGCCGCCCGAGGCACATCACCACGCTTCCCACAAGCTCAACATCTATCCATGATTTAGGAGTTTTCTTGGACACTCGGGAAGTTTCGCATTGGAACCGTACGTTTATTGTCCCCAATTAAAACGCCAATTAACAAATTTTGTTATTTATCCGACTTATCAGGACGATTACCCCCTCCCTATACCAGGTCCACCTGGCCGTATAACTCAACGGCATAAACAACATTAATAACACTTTAACAACTACAAAAAAAAAATTGCAAGGTTTATGAAAACGTTTTGCATATAAAAAAAAGTCTGGCAATAAAGTTGATATTAAAGCGTATATTGCCTTCCGTACCAACGCTACAAGCATGCGACCGCGCCTTGCACGCTTTTTTTACTATATTGTTGAAATAATTTATATTTTCAAATGTACTCTTTGGTTTTTAGGAAGCAACAAAATAAAAAAAGCAAAAACGAAATAGGACGTTGTTCAGAAATTCTGCCGCATTCACTTACAACTATAGGGCCAAACCGCAGCGAATATACTTACCGAAATTAAAACGACAGGCGACCCTCAGTCTCTCCATCTCCTTGTATTAAACTAAGAGCTTCGTAGAAATAAAAAAAAGAAAAGAAAATGTCTGGGCGGCACTCTCAGCTCATTCATTAGTTTGATTAAGCGCACACATGTGTGTGCGATGAACCCGTGCCCGTGAACCCCTACGACGGTTCGACTCGGCGCAGATCCCGTACGGCGAGTCCGGGCCACGCGCCGCACTCGTCGGTTTCATGCCTAGCTTGCACCACGGTAGCGGCCACGGGAAAACAAATCATTGGACCAAAATATCAATTAATCATGTACGCTGATCATTCCGACATATTTTTCAGTGTTCTTCAGTGTTAACAGAAAACAAAATATTGAACTGGCAGCAAACTCTTATCGTTCAAAACTGCCTTAATGGCTACAAGAACGTAGATTGCAACTAAGCTCAAACAAAACAAAATACATAATTTTTAAAGCAGTAAGTAACCGAGGCGCCGATAGTATCACCATAAAATGTTAAGGCTCGGCACTAGAGCAAGTAAAGGAGCAAACATTCCTCGGTATTTGGTTTAGTGAACAACTGTCATGGAGGAGTCATGTTGCCAAGCTAAAAGGTCACCTGTCCACAAATATTGGCACACTAATAAATCAAGGACTCGGTTCCAAGTTCGCTGCTTATATATATATATATATATATATTGTGAGACAGAGACAGGTCGGTCGGATGACGGTTTTTTATCGGAGTCTGATATCGATCGAACGTTTCAAAAAAGGTGCCACCAGTCAGATGACGATGCCGATCGGCCCTCCCACAGCCAAAAGTGACGACGACGATGTCCGTGGGCAGTGCTACGCATAAGCGCCCTCACAGTTTTCCCCCGGTTGCGGAAAGGTGGCCACCTGGCCACAGAGGGAAGGAAGGGGGCCGTTGAGCGGGGGGTGAAAGGTTTCAGTCGGGAGACGTGAATCTGTTCGCGACCGCGGTAGCGGCGATCGGCGGGTGCTTGTACTGGTTCCACGAGAAAGTTGACAGGAGTTGTTTGAGCGATGACGTGGTAGGGGCCGATGTAATGAGGCAGTAACTTTTCAGA
Source organism: Ixodes ricinus (assembly GCA_037355805.1). Lineage (NCBI taxonomy): Eukaryota > Metazoa > Arthropoda > Arachnida > Ixodida > Ixodidae > Ixodes > Ixodes ricinus. Next base: position 184,868 of record JAZHYW010021866.1, read on the forward strand.
GAGGCCGGGCTTGCGTGTTGGCAACAAGACGAGAACAAGGTCTCCAGGTTGAAAGCTGACGTTTTTGTGGGTGGAGTCGTGTCGCGTTTTTCGTTCCTGTTGGTGTTGAACAGTGCGAAGTCGCGCAAGTTGACGAGAGTCTTCAGCACGGGATACGAGATCATCGAGATGAGTTGTATGGGGCTCAGTTGGAGTATACTCGAGTACTGTGTCGAGCAGCGATGTCGGTTGTCTTGCGTGGACGAGCTCAAATGGCGAGTACCCAGTTGTACTTTGAATAGCCGTATTATATGCGTATGTTACGAATGGTAATATTGCATCCCAGTTGGTATGATCTGATGATACGTACGTTGCGATCATGTGCGCAAGCGTACGATGAAAGCGTTCAGTGAGCCCGTTGGTCTGTGGGTGGTAGGCGGATGTCGTTTTGTGGATGACTGCACAAGCAGCTAAGACCTCTTGCACTGTCTGTGACAAGAAGGTACGACCTCTGTCGCTGAGCAGCACGCGGGGTGCTCCATGTCGGAGGAGTAGCTGGTGGACGAAAAAATCAGCAACCTCGGTGGCGGAGCCAGTTGGAAGAGCTGCTGTTTCTGCGTATCGTGTAAGGTGGTCGACAGCGGTTACAACCCATCGTTTGCCATTGACTGTGCGTGGTAGTGGCCCAAACAAGTCAATGCCCACGATCTCGAAAGGTTGTGAAGGGCAGCGAGGTGGCAGTAATTGGCCGGGGGGTGCAGTTGTGCGACACTTATGTTTTTGGCATACGAGACAAGATGATACGTACTTTGTCACCGCGGTGTACATTCCGGGCCAGAAATATCGTTCTCTGACACGACAGTAAGTTTTGAAGAGTCCTAAGTGGCCGGCTGTGGGATCGTCGTGCAGAGATTCGAGGACCAAGGCATGTAAGGTACGGGGAATAACCAAGAGCCAGCGTTGTCCGTGGGGCGAGTAGTTTCGACGATACAAAACGTCATCTTGAAGTTGATAGTGCAAGAGCTGGCGTCGGGAGCGAGCGTTTGTCGTAGGTGAGGTTCCTTCCATTTGGGCAATGATATTACGTAGCTGGGCATCTTGGCGTTGTTGGGTGGCGATCCCTATTCCATCAAATAGGTCTGTCGGCGATGGACTCGTCTCAATATTTAGTATAGTCGTAATTGTCGAGGGTTGAGGTAGCGGACACCGTGAGAGGGCGTCGGCATCTTGGTGTTTTCGACCAGATTTATAAACAATTGTATAATCGTATTCCTGCAGGCATAACGCCCAGCGTCCGAGACGACCTGAAAGATTTTTGAGGGAGGCTAGCCAACAGAGCGCATGATGATCGGTGACGACAGAAAAATGACGGCCATATAAATAAGGACGAAACTTTGCAATCGCCCAAACCACCGCGAGACATTCCTTTTCTGTTATTGTATAATTTTGCTCTGGCTTGCTCAAAGATCGACTTGCATAAGCAATGACGTGTTCTACGCACGAGTCGTCGGGTTGTAGAAGAATTGCTCCAAGGCCGTAGCCGCTAGCGTCTGTGTGGAGTTGTTGTAGCGAAGCCACTTGAGGGGAAGGCATTCTAGCGGCAATCTCGGCGTAGGTTGGTGGTGCGGGCGTGGGGAGAGGAAGAGTTGCAGGGGGTAGAGCTGCTAACTCGTCTCGGACAAGGGACCGCAAGTCGGGAGAACTTGCTGCCGGTTCAGCGCCGCGGTGTGTTTCGTTGAACATCTGCCGGAGCTCTTCTCGAACGATGTCTCTAATGAGGGTGCGGAGTTCAGAATTCGTCGCTTTTGGTTCTCCTAGATTCTGAGCTGGGCAAGAGACTCTGATGGTCCGCATTTCATCGAGGTGTTGGCAAACAGATGTGATGTCAGCTATCGATTCGGGCTTTCTGACCAGAAAAACATTGAAGGCCGGCTCCGCGATTCCCTTCAGGATGTTACGTACGCGCTCACTCTCTTGCATTTCGCAGTTGACGCGACGGCAGAGCGCGAGGACGTCTTCAATGTAGGAGGTGTATGTCTCTTCTCCTTGTCGTCGAGTCTCGAGTTTCTTTTTCGCGTTCTCTTTGCGGCTAGTTGGAGTGCCGAATATGTCCTTTAGCTTCGTGGTAAAAGCGTCCCAGTCTGGAATTTCTTCTTCGTGGTTCAGAAACCACGTTTTGGCAACATCAGTAAGGTAAAAGACCACATTAGCGAGTTTAGTGGGATTGTCCCATCTGTTGTAGACGCTCACGCGGTCGTAACTGTCGAGCCAGTCTTCAACATCTTCGTCACGAAGACCCGCAAAAACCTTTGGGTCTCTTTGGCGACTGCGAATCGTCCAACCAGGAGTGGTAGGGGTGGGTTGCGATTGCTGTTCAGTCATCGTGGTGGCTGTGGATGTCGTCGCGGATGGTTGAGACATCGAAGGGGTTTGAGCAGCCGTCGCCGTGATGGTAACCAGCGTGCGGTTTCGGAGCTCCAGTGTTTTAGGCGGAAGCTCGAAGGGAAGGTGGTTCAGGTACGGGGTCTAAAGGCTCACCTCCACCACGTTGTGAGACAGAGACAGGTCGGTCGGATGACGGTTTTTTATCGGAGTCTGATATCGATCGAACGTTTTAAAAAAGGTGCCACCAGTCAGATGACGATGCCGATCGGCCCTCCCACAGCCAAAAGTGACGACGACGATGTCCGTGGGCAGTGCTACGCATAAGCGCCCTCACAATATATATATATATATATATATATATATATATATATATATATATATATATATATATATATATATATATATATATATATAGCAGCAAACTTGGAACCGAATCCTTTATTTATTAGTGTGCCAATATTTGGGGACAGGTGACCTTTTAGCTTGGCAACATGACTCCTCCATGACAGTTGTTCACTAAACCAAATACAGAGGAATGTTTGCTCCTTTACTTGCTCTAGTGCCGAGCCCGTACGTCGCCTTTCTTGGCCTCTTTTTTAAGAATTAAAAACAGCGCGAAAGGACGAGGACCAGAAGAAGAAGTAACACAGACGCAGCACTGTCTGGTCTTCGTCTTTTCGCGCTGTCTTTAATTCCCAAGTATGTACCTCGCCCAAGCCTCAAATTCAGCTCTTCCTTAATCCGGTTCGACGTTCCTCTTTGCTGCTTCGCGCCTGCTTTTCCCTCTCCTCTCCACTTCCCTCGTGCTTGGGATTGGTTGCGCCCAGTGGGTTCGTCAGTTGGTGGAGGAATTGACTGCACGAGACCTGCTGGCTTCGTCGGCGGTTTCTGGCGTCGCTGGCACTCGTGGCATGATCGTGCGTAGAGGTGGACGGTTTTGGGAAGCTTAACTCAGTAAAAGTTCTCACGAACACAGGCCAGTGTCCCGCTCTACTAACCAAGGTGTCCGGACGTGGGGGGGGGGGTCGAAGGAGGATCGAAGATCCTGCTTCGAACACCCCCCCCCCCCACACACACACACACACGTCCGGACACCACGTCTGGACACCCCTCGAAGATCGGTCGGGATTACCAGTAGCCACGGCCAGTTGTCGTCCCCGAAATTCTCTTTGTCGAGTCCACCTTGCCTTCGAGGTGCTCGATAAGTGCGCGCAGCTTAGGATCGTCTCGTTGACGTCGTACTATGTCGTTGGTATTTACTGCGCGAAGAAAGCACTCGTCGGCATCGTCGTCGCTGCTGCCGTAAGTTGTCTCGACAGGGGCTCTGGACAGGCAGTCGGCGTCGTTGTGCTTTCGGCCTGACTTGTAGACCACAGTCATGTTGAACTCTTGTAGTCGAAGACTCGAGGTTCGCGAGCCAGCAGAGCGAGGGGTGGTCCGTGACTACGCGGAACGGGCTCCCGTACAAGTACAGGCAAAACTTGGTGATCGCCCAAACAACCGGAAGACATACCTATTCAGTCGTGGACATACATGAGAGGCAGTCTGGAGCCTGATGCCTGTTTCCTCCTCGTACCACATTGGTCGGACACAAAAGTGTCTGCCGACATGCAAACATGCTTTGAACATGCTGCAAAGAATTATGCCATCACGTTATGCAGCCTGTCTTTTGTAGGAGCAGTGAGAGTGCGGCTCTGTAGTCGTACCAATCTGGACAAGGTCACGTGTTCCGGCCAGATTTCCAGTCCCAAAGTACGGCACGCGTAACCGCGCATATTCTTCGACACACGAGGCAGATATCTCCCGGGTAACAAAAACGAAGACACAACGCCCGCTTCAGATTCGCAACATACGCGTAAAACAAAGTCAACCTGGCCGAAAAAGAAGCAAATGCGACACAAAGGATTTCAGCAAGAAGGGGCAGAGAACGGCCACCGCGGGCATACATATATCAACTCAAGGGACCAGCGGTGCTCTCGCCGAAAATTGTATCAACCTCAAAGATTCAATTATTTTAAGAGCTCCCCGACTCCAAGGCACAGCGCGCAAAAACACAAACTTCGAAGCGAAAAAAGAAAAGAAAAAGATAGACACGAAAAAAAGAGAAACCCGTAAAGTAAAGGTGTTTTCGAAACTGCCGGCTGCAGCGAGGGTAAACAAGCGAAATTCCCGCCCATCCCGACATCGGCGCTGAACGACATCGAGGCTTTAGCCATTACGGCCATGTTCCAAAGGTCCTTTATATGACCGTTATACTATACCCGCGTTCGTACGTACGCAGGTCTTCACCGGCGCCTTCGTGCGTAGGCGTGTTCGGCTGTGATTTTCCCATTTAACGTTTACTTGTACGGTGGGAGTTTAGTTTTTCCGTTATCGGCGAAGTTTCGTAGCGGACCCCAGAAGCCGGAGTGTGCTCTGCCTCAGATCATCCAGTCACGTCACGTCACATCCTCACGTGACGTCCCGTCAGACCCCGGCCTTAAAGGAGCTGTGCAACCGTTTCAGTGCTTTGCTTAACTAATGTGGGAGTTGGTGTCTCGACCTTTCTGAAGTAAAGAACAAAAAACCGCTTTTGCCTGCATGTCCTAGTTTTTATTTTAAAGATGGAGAAAGATTGAGGTTTCCGGCGCCTCTCAACTCCTTCATTAACTTCCGAGTCACGTGCGCTGTGACGTCAATGGGGAAGGCGCGGGGGTTCCGGTGAAGCTCTCTTTAGAGCCATCAGTGAGCAGCGAGGACTCATCCGCTCGCGACCGCGTGACCACGTGTTGGTGAAAGGAGGAAAGTCTCATCCGGGCCCGGCCATACCCGTCCGACCCTGTCCCACCTCCCCTCCGGCTTCTGGCGGCTGTTCCGCTGCTGACGGTTTTGTGGACCTAGGATAGATGGCGTCACTGAAACTCCGTATAATAAAAGTTTTGTCGATGATACCAGGTTTTTGACGCATTTATATTTATGTTGGAACGACAAGATTTAAAGAAAAGTTACCTGTTATCGAGCAGGTATTCGCACAACTTGCTATCTTCCTACAAGATTCCCCATTGACGTCATGCCGCGTGTTTCTCATGGCCGCCGCTCGCGGCTGCAGGTCGAGGAATATTCTATTTTTTGCCTCGGGATTACGCGGCGGAATCGCAACATCTCGAAGGAAGGAGGAGTGTTTTCTGTCCTTTGTGACAAGGTGAACAATGTCAAAAGTAGAAAACGCCAATTCTTTCAACGTTAAAATCGTTGCAGAGCTCGCGGAACATAATGCCGTGCTAAATTTAGCGGATAAGTTTCCCGTCACATTAAACTTAGCCGGAAAACTTGCCCCCTAAACGGAGACGTAAACTTGATTCGCTAAATTTAGACGGGTAATAAAAACAAAACACGCTCAGGTGAATCTAGTGATAAAGTAGTTCTCCGCCAAAGAAACACACGGAAAACAAATCACGATTAAACATTAAAAACCGCGCAAAGACACCGACAAGAACGAGAAGGTAGACAACACGGCGCCATATTCGTCTACCTTTTCCTTCTTGTCCGTCTCTTGGCGCGGTTTTTTAATTTTTAATCATGAAATACCAACGAGCCCAAAGTTGTACGTTAGAAACATTTTCGCCACTAGATGCAGCGGGAAATTTTCTCCGCTCTACGCGCGTGCGTAGTGTGAACGTGTGTAGTCTGTGTGCGGCAGAGCGTGCAGCTGTTGCCGCAGGACACAGCGAGGGATGCTTCGTCCGGGGCGCGCCTGCCTCTGCGTTCGTGTGCTCGCCAATGGTTTCGGAGCCTGCCGCAGACTTGAACGCTACTCATTACAGGGTATCAATTTCACTGTCATCGATTACTTTTTCGAGGAATTTTATAATCATTTGATTAGGTGTAATAGGAAGTCAAGAGACCCATCAAGCTGTACCTCACAGCTTTTTTTCCTGATCGCCGCCATCATCTTATGGGGGAAATGAACACTATTATTATAATTTGATTAGTTTTGGAAGCAGAATAGTTTCTTCTAAGCGCTACCATTTTCCCCTTCCTAATAGCGCCCTTTTTTCGTTACCCAGCAAGAAATAATCCTGGAACCAGGTCTCCGACAGGAGGATACCAAAAATGGTGGATCAAATCCACAAATCAGCGATTTGGTCAGAAATCGCCGATTCTAATCCGATAACGGTCAGTGCGAAAGATCACGTTTCAAACCGGCAGAAATCTCAAGTAATCAGAGCAGGTGACTTTTTCGAGTAACGACCTATGGGATGTTACTCAAATCCAATTATTGAAATTACTTCAAGTTACTAAAAAAAAAAAGAAAACCCGTCTATGGCAGGCTTTTTGAATAAGGGATAGTAATTTGATTACTGGAGACTTCTCAAGTAATCAGATTGAATGCTTCTTAGGGAGGAGTCATTAAACCTGTAATCGATTACTGTTTCGAGTAAAGTGTACAAGATTGGCGTGCAATAGTGTACGGTCGCATAGACGACCTATGGGATGGCTCTTCGCGCGCACCTGTTCACACTGTGTTTACTCGTTTGCATATCCTGCGCAGATTCGTGTATATGCGCTTTCAACTCCATATACGTGCGTGCGTGAAGAGCCTGAAAAGATTGCGAAAAACATTCCGAGTGTGACATGGCCATGTCGCAACTTGCGGTACCTTAATTAAAAGGGACCACACTACACTTCCCACAATCAAAAGACGCGATTGCACAAAATCAGCACGAGTACAACTCCCCAAATTTTACCCTCGCTTCTTTTTTTTTTTTTCGTGTAAAAAGTCGATTTAAATAAATATCGATAGTGATTGCAGCATCGCCCTTGCGGTGAGATGAAGACGGGTCAGAAAATGCGGCGGCACCGAGACACTGGGCTTTTCCACGTGCTCTCTGACAGCTGCGAAAGTTTGCGATTTGCGTCAACCTACGAAAAGGGAGCGAAATCAACCTAACCACCCTGGAAACCGGGAGGCAAACAAAGGTTTCGCTTCTTTTTCAATATTTTTTAGTCTGCAACAGAAAACATCGTCCTCCCAATTTCGTTCCTACTTTTTCTTTGAGTGGTGTATATACTATAAGTACTAAGTTTATACTCTATTCCTACTTTTTATCTTTGTCACGAATATTCCACCGACTTCAAGCGCTGGCACCATGCCGGGAGCGGACGATATTTTTGACGCCATGAAATGAAAATAAACAGTTCCGAGAGAAAGAAAGAGAGAGGGTAAGAGAGAGAGAGATTCTATCTCCATAAAATACGCCAGTGCGCGCGCGCGGCGAGCGAGTCAACTCAATTTTCGCAAGGTCCGTTAAAAAAGAAAATCCAGTGCATTTGATATACCGTAGAGCCGTTCCGGCCTTCGGCCGAAACGCCGGAGGCTTTGGAAAGAAATGAATAAATAAATACGGGAGCGACGCCGTGATATCAAACGAGATATATCCAGGCTCCTTACATCCTCCAAGTGCGCCTCAGGCTGTTTCCAAAAGTCGGGCGGTAATTTCGAGGCTCGTAATATCAGGGAGAAATCGGGGTTTTCTAGAAACTAATGCGGAATTCGCGTTTTCCTGGTGATATATAAATATTAATAACAATAACCGACTATAACAGGTATTCACCGGTTTTAGAAGATGGAACGTTTTATTTACACAAACGCGCCATTAATGTACCGATAATCGGATTAAAACGTAGAATAGGAGTTCACATGCTCGTTAAAACCTTGGATACATTTTTGTTGACATCCGTAATGATATGCATGCGCAGTATTTCTTTCTCGATAATCTCCAGTCTCCAGACATATCCTAACTGAAAGAATGTTTTAGAACAAACCTTCCGTTTGCAACGCACAGAAACGTCAAATTCCGTAGTCTGGAAAAACGCTCCTATCAAGAAAAAAGAAAGGGTGTATATTATTTGAATATTTTTGTTTGGGTTTTTTCATGCGCGCTTTCAACAAGTCTCGTTAACGAGCTCCAAATCTCTACAACGCCAAGAAAAGAAAAAAGAAACGCGAAAATGGTGGAACTTTTGTCCGAACTTGGAAAAAAAGAGTAAAAATCAAAGTTTAACCAGATTAAAACACACATGTTGGGGGTGTCAATATAGGCTAGAATATGGGGTTTTTCGCCAAAAATGAAGGGCCCTCTTGATGGGCAGCGTTTTCCAGACGAGCTGCGAGGAAGTGGATCGCACGTAAGCGTCTCTCGGTCCCCTTCTTCTCCTCGCCAGGCGACAAGGCAACGCATGCGCACTTGGGACCGAAATGCGCGGGGGCCCTGGAGTTGCAAACGGCCTCCGTGGTTCGAGTTGCTCCGGTCGCCCAAACCTGGGCTGTCTATAGCCTCCCCAATCTACCAACGACCCGTTCCCGAAAGCGAAAAGAGCTGGCAACCAGAAAATGGCCAATAGCCGAAGAAACAAACAAACCAAAAGCCTGAAAAAAAGAAAAAAAAGAGTCAAAGATAGATTTAGGGCATTCCCGAATTGGGAAATCAGGCTCGGCGGCACAGCCCTCGCGCCTCTTATAAGGTATTCATATCCTCCCTTTTTTTAACTTTTTTTTTATTTGTTGAATTATATTCTTAAAAAGATAAAGTAAAAAAAAAGAAGAGGAAGAGAGAAAAAAAGGGGGGGGGGGGCGGGGGCAGCCGGCAAGTAGACACGCGAAAACAAAATTAAATTTTTTTTTTTTACGAAGTTCGTTACTGTTTGATTTAGTTCTGGACACTTGTCCGCGCTTGGATCGTTGGAGCGGAGGCGACGAGCGCAATGGGCGCGAAATTAAAATCGTCCAGCGGGAAAAAAAAAAAAAACAGATTCAGAAAACGGTCGATGCTGCTTACGATGTTTGCCGCATATACGCCCCGAGTATGATGAGGACGTCCGCAACGCTCTAGGGAATCCTGCGACCTTTCATTTTCACAATGAAATATTCGACACGCATATATTGGGGCGCGACTCGGGGAAAACAATGGACCGCTTATGCGCATGGGTGGTGCGAACAACAATATGCGTACGGCGATTAGGCGCTATTTCCCATTACGGATGGTTTACAGGTTCGCTTTTGGGTGGAATCGACCGACGAGGGAAGACACGCTGACGCCATCTATCGCCAGTGTAGGTAGACGAAGAGTCACGCAACTCTTTCGACCTGCGACGGAAGGTTTTCCGGTATCTGCGAGATAAAATCTGCAAACTACCCGCGAGAAATGAGATTCTCCGAAGTAAATCGAGGTGAAAGAACGACGCGTAAAGTACACCTCCATCTCCCGTTTTCCTGCCCCATAGACGACGCCAGTGTTTTCTCTCGTCGGAAGCGGTCACAAGTGGTTGTTTAAACGCTAACGTATTTACCAAATCCTCCGTAATTGTTCTTAATTCGAATTTTCGTTGTTAGCTTTTTTAAATTATTTCCGTGCTATTGCATTTTTCGCGTTACCATATTTGTGTTTCTTTGTTGCAGCTGCTTGCACTCTCCGAGAATTTCGATATAAATCAAAGACAAGAGAGATAAGATCGAGCGCGAGCCGTCGGATGAGGGGAGAAAAGCTTAGCCACGAATCTGCTACTTTACAAGAATACTTAGGGAACTCCGTATTCGTTCTCGTCTTTCCACTATGTGAAGGCGATGGTGTGCGAACCGTTCGCCGAATGCTCATTTCGCTAGAAAAGTGTATCCATTCAAGAAGTGCATTGGCTTCATATTGACCGTTGTACTAGTTTTCTTTCTCTTCTGGTTTTAGGTAGATGAAGCCTTTAATATTCGAAACTCCAGCCCACCGCTCGCCCTCTAGCGGAGAAACGAAGAACCAGAGGAGCGGCGAAGGCGGTGGACGTTGGCAGAGACTGGCCTTGGTGCTGCTGTTTTGGATGCCGTGTTCGTGCGTCGTGCAGTTTTCACGGAAGAAGCGAGTGCGTTAAAATAGGAGTTGTTGCGGTCCGCTTCCCAACAGCGTTGCACAAAGGAACCGTGATGTCTCATTTCATTAGGAACTTTTCGTAGATAGCCAGCGCTGCGGATTTCGGGTCCTGCGGTCGCCAGCACAATCTGTGCTCAACCTGACGGCTAAGGCCCCCGTTAGTAGAGCAAAGCTCTTCCGTATGGTCTCCAAAAGTTTCTTGTCTCCCGAAAGGGGAGGGAACTGCTCGCGCAGCGGTGTGTCGAGCGATAGACATCAGAAATGAGTTGGCATTTTATGCACCGAAAAGCCATGACAAGAAACATGAAAGTTTACTCAAAGCAGTTCCAAAAGACAGACTACGTATACCTGCTTTCAGTTAACAACAGTAACAAATAAAGAAATGCTCGTAGCATTTTTAAGCGCGTCTTTGTGCCGTTTGTGAGGTCTGTTTAGAACGGGCACTTTTGGTAAAACGGGTCTCGACGATGCGAATCACACAGCTGTAGTATATCTGAATATTTCGTTCGATAGAGCAATAAATAAAAGCCAGAAATACGCCGATGGCGTCATTGTGCAGTTTTTGCATAGCGCTATTGCAGGCTACAGAAAAGGGGAACGCTCCTGGCGCGCGCCGGAAATCCATCTTAGAACAGGTGCAACGCCAACTTGGGGTCGCAATGACTCACCGTACGGTAGCCTGCAGCTCCGCCATGCTAAAGCTCCCTCTTAGGAAACAGGATGCAGGTTCATCAGGTGTTGCAATGCACTCCAACCGCGACGGTGTGCAATGGGCTGCGAACCTCAGAGACATCAATACTGCGAAGGTTCTTCGACTGGAGCTTGACGGTCGCCATGTGCGGCTCACGTTTTAGGCACTGGTGGCCAGGCACAGCGCGAACACCACGATATTTTCACCGCCCACAGAAATATTCTGCCACACGCAATGATGTGACTGGCGCCCAAAACACGCTCGCCTTCCACAAAGCGTCACAAGTTCTGTAACGTTTCCGCCACTTGTAAAAATATTATATATATCTATATATATATAGTCTATAAGGCTGGTTTTTTTAACGTACGTCAACATCTCGGTCACCTGTGATATGCTCCTGTCGTGACCGTTTCGCATCTGTAGCCAAATAAATTAGTTTAAGCGCACTGACCAGCACCGTCATCTATAGGCCATTGGAGTTGCGAAGAACTTCCCAAGGTGAAACACTGAACGCCTTTAGCTGCCATCTTTCTAGTTTTCTTTTTCGTCGTAGGTGATTCAGCGTTCGATTGCCCTAAAACGGGCAACCTTTCTTATTCGGAAATGTTAGCGAGAATTCTTATTCGTTCCGTAAGTATTTACGAACAAATTATAATTGCCAATTCATCAACACGTAAAAATATGATCGCCCTGAAATAAAAGTTTAAATGTTGAGCAAAAATGGTTTGTCTAAGTATGAGAACAACGATACAATAAAAGCGTCCAAAAACAGCGGACTTGCATTCTGAACTGCGATCGGTCAGAGGAGCTCAAACGAGGTCAATGCGTATATACAATAATGATAAGGGGCTCACTATGTAATGAGCGACGTCACTGAGGTAGCTTGTCGATGTCGATACCTGCCAGTAATGTTGGAAATGCAGGTATGGGAGAGAAGGAGAGCCACTCACTGCTTCCTTATCAGTTTCAGGAATTAACTTGGATCCTTGAACAATATTCAGCTAAGGAGAAACACAACGTTGCGACTTGCTCTTGCAAGAGGAGCGTCACACTTTTTTTTCCCCCCACCTTTACAGAATAATTTTTTCTTTTATGGTTATTTGAGTCAAAGCTAGGCTTAAAATAAGTGTATTCGTCAGAAGTATCCAACGACGAAGACTCCGAATGTAAAGAAAATTGATTGCGAGATTCCTTATTTCCGAAAAGGGTCTGACTTAAATCACAAGGGGAAAAACCGTAAGATTAAAATCCAAATTTAAATCAATTTCATTTTTTCTTATTACTATGGCGGGCTGGCAAGCGCATTTGCGTACGGTTTTTCACCTTTCTGCACAGTCCTGCATGCCACCCAAGATGAAATTATTTGCGAATAAATATTATGATTATTTACCACATAGGGTGTACAGGAATACTGATGATATAAAGCATATAAGAGCAACAATATGTATTATACAACTTAAAAAGTACCTTCATACTACAGTCACCTAATAACATAGATATTATACTGAGTACTAATATTGTCACAGAGTATACGAATACCACGTGGTACACAGGGTGATATAACGCATATTGCACATTGTGTTTAGTAATAATAAAGACGAGGTTGCCAACCAGTGTTTTATAAATTAGGATGAACTAGTATATTATACAGTATGCTGTAATCCGCCCGAATAACTATCCTGTATTGAAAAAAACAACCTTCTTTGCGATTACGTAGAGCTTACTAATTAATGTCGTGTTATATACAGAATTAGAAAGGTTTCGACACTTTAAGACAGTACCCTTTTGTGTACATAGCATTGAACATACACGTGGAAAATCGAAATCACGTTTAAGTCGTTTAAGTCCACTTAGATGCTGTTGTAAATTGTTTTGCCCGCGGTCGTTTTAAAGTTACTTTTATGTCAAGCGCAACTATCGTGGGAAAATAAAGTTCGTAAGGAGATATATTATTTGAGCTTGGTTGTCTGGCAAATAAACAAAAGCAAAACACCCAGCAAGCGTTCTAACGACTACAAAGACAAACTAAAAAAAGTATACATAAAAAAAGCTTACCCGAACACCCATCTCAGTGGCCATAGCCACATGATTCCAAAGAAAGACTTTGGCAGCGATTTGTTCGCGCTCTCGAACGTGGTCTCGCCGATGCAGTCCTTCTGGCAAGGCTTAACTTTTCGGCGGCGGCCCCAACTCCGGCGCACAACACAGGAAGTCGCGAGACAGAGAGAGAGAGTGAGGGGCGGGCGAGGGAAGGAGACAGGAAGTCCCCTCTCAGCGTGTAATCCCGAAATATATCGTAGGGGCAGGGAGGGAGGGGGTCACGTGACCATCGAGGCCCGCCAGCGAACTCTCGGCTGCCAGGACGTTAAAGCCACGTGCGACCGAAACTCGAGAGGTCCCGGGCCCCTACGCCCTCTCGACGCACGACTGGGGGGGAGGCTTAATAACAAAAAAAGAGAGCGAGAAATAGCGATTAAAAAGTAGCACTTCTTTTTCTTCTTCTTATTTAAAAGCGAATGCTCTGCAGAACCCAGGGATCCTGGGCTCCATCCCCACCCCTGCCCGTTTCGATCTGGATGAGCATCGTACCGGCGTGCGGTCGTGTATCACTACTGCGTGGTGCACGTTCAAGACCCCATGGCAAGCAGTCGTACTGCACTGACTAAATTGCTCATCTAGAGCTGAGACACCAGACGCCCACTGAGGCAGACTAACCGCTCATTCACACTGGAAGCGGATCCGCGTTCGCAAAGCGGTTGCGAACGCGGTTGCATAAAGAACCAGTGCAATTGCACGCGCACTCGATGACATCAGGCGCGCGTGCAATTGCACTGGATCTTTTATCACAACCGCGTTCGCAACCGCTTTGCGAACGCGGATCCGCTTCCAGTGTGAAATGAGCGGTAACTTCCGGCTGTATACACACAACAACTTTTTGCTCGGAGCTCAGCATGCCTCACTTTCCTAAGACGTCGGTGTTCTTCCAGGCGTTACAGAATACCTTTACTCGTTCCTCGCAAATTAAAGGAACGCCCTACAGAACTGCCTTACTTCAAAAGAAAAGGAACGCATTACCGTTACCAATTAGAAGTAACGCACTCTTGCGTTACAATTTTGATTTCTGATTTAAAACGTTCGACCGTTTCGACGCTAAAAGTACGCCACATTTCAAGAAAGTGGGAATGTTTGCCTGACGGAAGAAGAAGCAAAGTTCTCGAGGTATGTGGGATGAGTGCTATCCTTCGTACAACTTAACGTCAGAGAAACGAAAAAAGAAAAAAGTGTAACGTATAATAATGTCGAGTCTCGAGAGGAACATGTGACGAATAACCTAACTACGTTCCCGGTTACTCGAAATAGGGAATTGTAGTAGACCGTTTTTCTCCTCCGCTATACGCTATCCCCGAAGAAAACGCCGCACCTGCGCATGCCCGCCGCCAGCCTTATCTGCAGAGTTCAAAGTCTTGTGGGGGATTACGGAGCGCTATCCGGGTGCTTAGCAGGCTGCGGAAAACGGTCTACTACAATCCCCACTATTGGGAAAGGTAACGACGAAAAAAACAAACAAACACAAGAACTACGCGTTATATCAAACTGTTAGCGCGTTACCACCGAAACTGTTTCGCTTTTTGTGTTTTTTGTGTGTGTGTGTGCGTTTCGGTGTAAAACAAAAGGACTGGGCTGTTACGGGTACTTTTTTTGTCTCGTAATCTCGTGGTAGCTCGCAGCATTTACTTACTTCTTACGCATCACTATCTATGGGGCGTTACATAATTACGCATAAATAAACTTTACACCAAGAATCTATTAAAAATTAGAACAACAAAATAAACTCTCGCAACTGCAAAGCAAAGCAAATTGTTGTGTTTATGTTTATACAGCCGGAAGTTAGTCTGCTTCGGTGGGCGCCTGGTGTCTCAGCTGTAGATGAGCAATTTAGTCAGTGCGGTACAACCGCCAGCCAGGGGTCTTTAACGTGCACCACGCAGTAGTGATACACGACCGCACGCCGGTACGATGCTCATCCAGATCGAAACGGGCAGGGTGGGGATTGAGCCCAGGATTTCCGGGTTCTGGTGCTCCGAGCTGGTGTGCGCTAGACCACTCGGCCACCGATCCCCCTTTCTCCGCTCTGCCGGAAAGAATTAAATCGACGAGAAAGCAGAAAAGAAAAAAAAGAGAGCTCGCCGCAGGTCCGTCGTTGACAAGAGAGGCCACTGGCGACGCCGCTGGATAAGTGGGGACGAGGTATGAACTTGGAAGGGGGATCCGATGTTCTGCCAGGCGGAGTAGACGAAATCGGACGTTAAGTCTAGAGTGCCTTCCATTCTATATCTCAGGATCCGAAGATTGGGGAGCTGTATTGAGCAGCGATCTCGAGACTCGATTGATTCTCCCGGGTTCCATTCCTGCATGAGCGTGTGTCACTCCCAAGAGCGCGGTGGAAGCTCTCTGGTCACCTGATGGTCCCTACCCACGCGTACAGCTGAACAAATGGCTGATTCCGCCGCAGCCGGAGCGGCAGAGGAGCAGTCGTACTGCGGAGGCCATATTGCGGCTCTACGGGGTTTAGCCCGCCTCACGATTTCTCAGGAAACGACCCAACGGTCGCATGCAGAAATATCCATCACGCCTTCCGGCAAATATAAAGCGAGCGAGATACACGTTGCACATGTCACTGCGAAATACTCCGGGGCCATTTTGTCGTTGGAACAACGACCCGCAGTTGAAACCAGCTGCCCCCTTCCTCCTCCCCGTTCAATTTTTTTTTACTGCACTCGTTCTATAATTTTGTACTATATAGATTTTTCCAAAAGGAGCTCTCCGGCCGGCGCCATTTTGAGACTCTCTCGAAATAGAGAGTTTTAGTAGATCGTTCCGGTACCTCCGATACCCCCGATAACGATACGATGTATGCGCAAAGGCGGCCGCGGACTATCGGGTATTCTTAACGGAGTCACCAGGGCTGTGGAAACCCGGTCAGCGCGACTCTCCACGTGCACTATAACATTCGGAGTTCGTCGACCTTTTTCGATAGTTTTTCATTTCTTTGCCTATTCGGGGTGCTTACGTTTTTTTTTTGGTGTTATCGTCCATTGTGCGAACCGGGGAATACCAGGGTTCGTAGACTGCTCGGCCTTCGTGGAAAACAAACGAGGAGATGTTCAATAGCCTGAGACACGGGCCGTTCTTCGAGGATCATTTCCTCTGAGATAATTTATTTATTTATTTATATCTCTGCAAAGCCTCGCGGTCTTCGCGAAAAATAGCTCATCGGGGGCGGACTGGGGGCAGTTCAGACACATCTGTTTCTTTGCTTCTGTGCTGTGCAAAAATCAAGCTCTCTTCAAAACGCGCCCTAAAACAAGTTGGGATTCCGTCCGATCGTCGCGAAGTGACTGTCGTCGACACTGTCGACTGGATATGCTATCTTTATTCGAAAACTCAAATAAACCTTGTTCGGATAATCCGGCGCCGTGGGGTACGTACATTATGTTGTTCTAATGATGAGACTCGTTAAATTCTGTATTGTGAGCGGGGAATATTCGTGCCTTTCGGCTATATTGCGTGATCCAATATTTCCAACAGTTCCGGGAAAGCGCAGCATCTTCCTAAAGCGGAGTTCCGTCTTGTGAGCCGAGAAGTACGATTACGTGTTCCGCACAGCTCCAGTGATAAGGCCTACTGTTCGGCCCGGCGGTCCGGTCCACGTCACGTTTTGGTCGACAGCGTCGGACGCCTTGGCCCCTACTAGCCTGCCCCCCTGCTGCTCTGGCTGGCTTGCACCAGCTCTGGACATCTATTCGTGACCTGGCCTCTTGCCGAATATTTGCATGGACCGGCCCTGGGGGCAGAGTCCCGCTGCCGTCGCTAGGCACCAACGTTTTCAAGCGCCGGCAGACGGCCTGCTTGCCGCCGGACTGCAAGCGCTTGACCCTGTGACCCTTCACACCATGGCCAAGAAGAAAACGACCACAGCCCCGACCCGTGGTCCAGGGGCTTCGGTGCTATGCTTTGGTGCTTCATCGGGTGTCCGACCCGGTTCAAGCTACGAAGACTCCCAAGGTACGACAGAGATATCCCTACTTCGCGTTCTAGCGGAAACTTCGGTCCAGGAAGCACATCGTCTAGTCGAACAAGCTTTCAAATGTTTTTTTTTTATCGAGAAAGCTGAGAAATCCAAGGAAAACAAATCCTAAGACTAGTCACTAGAGCATCGAACGCCGCCCCCTGGCGCCGCCGCCTGGCAACGTGGATGCGCCGGGGAGCCAAACCACTGCCCTGAGACTGCTGCTGCCAGTTACGCCTAAGACATTTTCCCCTGCTTCTGGCGTGGAGCAGGAAACGGAAGAAATAGAAGATTCCACACCATGGGATACGTCGAAGAAGGGTGGACGAGAGGCAAGGAGCACCCCGCGCAGCGCGTGGGTGGCCCAGCCTTGTCGGCGAAGGTGCAGCTTCCGGCTTTACATCTATCAAGTACGTCATGACGCTGCCACCCAAAATCAAGACGTCTTTTTCTCGTATTTTGCGAGAAACCCCTCGAGACGCCATACTTATACTGGGCAACGCTAAACATGGAGCTCCTCCAAAGGTCATGGCGGAGAACACCATCTCCGTTTGCGCCGCTGACGAGCAAGAAGCTCTCCGCATTCTCGGCATTAGAACTTCTGCTCTAAATTTAATATATCAAAAGTTCATTAACTAATGTTAATTAATTAGTTAATTGGGAAAAACACAAAATAGCCCGACTCGCTCCGAGCAACGAACAAGCTTATTCCTTCGGTTTAGTCTTCCCAAAATGCACCAAAATGTTTTTAAACTTCGGCTAAAGGAACGTCTAGGCCACCGTTCAGGCTAAGCAGCCTAGACGGCGAATGGAGTTGAAGAAAGCCGAGATTACGAAAAAGATAAAAATTTCCCACGAGTCCACGCCCTCGTGAGGATTCCTCGAAAAAAGAAAGACATCATGCAGGAACGTCACTTACCTTTTTGGTAGCGGAACAGCAGACGATGCGTGAACATGAAAGAGAGAGAGAAAAAAAAACATTTTAGCATCATCGATTCGATTTTGTCACCGATACGCGAGAACAAAGACAGTATGTATGCGCAAACCACTCGGCAGATTTCAAAATAACAAATACAAATTTTTTCTTTACTCGCGGCAAAGAGAGAACCTCGCGTGGAATTGGCACGCTTGGCACATCTACTACGCCGCACTTGGTTTCTCGTAACAAGATACGATGGAGCCCAGAGAATGCTACGAGTCCGCGAATTAACTTGGAGAGCGGCGCACCGACGCGCGGAGTCACGCATAACGGTCAGAGCTTCGGATTGGCTCGTATCGGTCCATCGTACGGCGTACAGCACTGCCGAGGCCGGGACACTGCATATGTGCGGGCTCCGCTACGTGCGGTGCGACCAGGCTATTCTTCCATCTTAAAGATCGCCACACCGAAAGAAAATTGTCCTCACTGAACAATGGGGCTGTAACGGAGCGCCGCTTCACACGCTTCCTCCCATTCTTCCGCCGCTCACTTTCGCGGCAAAAAGAAGCTACGCCACATTAGTTCGGAAATATGCCGCCCCTTTCGCGGGCGCGCATGCCTCTCGTAGCCCTCTCCGAAAAAGAAAAAAAGAAACGAAATAAAAATCTTCCTTTTGATTTTCCGCGAGGCAGAAGCTCCCAGCGTTTCCTTCTCTCCCGAACTGCGACGGTCGTGCGGGTCCTCCTCTATGACGAGGCCCAAGAAGCGAATTTTCTACGTCCCGTGCACGAGACGCAAGAGCGAAGAAGAGATTGGACGGGAGTGTTCGGCTGGGATTCCAGGTTAGATCGGTGCCTGAGAACTCCCAGCCGAACGCCCAGGCAGCACTCGTGTCTCATCTGTGGCCTCGCGCTATAGCCTCCAATTGGTAAGGCAGAAAACCGGGCTCTACGGCCTCGTATCCTCGGAGGCGTTGGAGAAGACAACGTCACTTAGACGAAAAGAAGCCTTAGCGCTCCTCCCATCACGTCACGGGCAGTGAAATGGGCCAGCAACAGAGAGCGCCGAAGGAAACAAATCGCGCGAAAGTATGCCGTCGAACCAACGTATTGACACAATATAAAAGGCTTAAGACCAAGGCTTGGATAGAATCAAGCCCTGAGAAAGGCCGGTTCGCATTTTTAACAAGAAACTTTAGGTGGAACAATAATATCTAGAAAAGACGGTTGTATGACAAAGAAACAGTTTCGAGAAAGGACGACGTAATGGGATACAGAGTAACGCAGTAACTAAAGTAACTATCAGAACTATGGCGCGGAACCACGACAGCCCATACCGGTTTTAGGTTTTGGTCCAGGTAGACAATTGAAAATTAACAAAAAGAAACTTGTAGGCGCAGAGAAAGGACAAGGTTCCGAGCAAGAATCCGCAAAGATACCTCGAGCGTCTAGTTTCCCGGAAAGCAGCTGGGACAGCCAATCGCTGCAATACGATAGAAGAGAGCTGGGCGAATGGCGAGGCTGACAATGTATCTTTAGAGAGAAACACAGACGTGTCAAGGAACATGACACCACGCTCAGTGCCGCGCCAAAATCCAGCCTCGTCATTCGCCTCTCCGTACACTGCAGCGATTCACCGACCGGATTTCGGGGAAATACACGCTCCAGATTGCTCCGAGTGCACGGTCAGTGAGAGCCCAAAGAACACGAAGCTTCGAGAGTGCCGACAATTTTATTACCGCAGCCTGCGTGAGATAACCACATTAGCTGATAAGAACGCCGAAGCTGTCAGTGATGATAGCCGTACTCTGCTGCTCGCATCAGGCAGCAGAGAACGCTTGTCGGCGAAGCTCGCGGGCGTCGCACTCGAGGAGAGAAGGTTGAGAGAGCGCGAGGAAAAGTGGGAAGCGTCAAGTGTAGGTCGCCCTTTCACACGAGTTGAACTGATCCTCGCCTAGGAATTTCCAGAATGGAATTCGGATCAATTTAAGGAGCGGGTTCGGGGAGCCCAGAACGGGAGTGCGTTTTGGGAACTTTCTTAAGCGCCGTCTCGGTCCTTTAGAAAAAAAAAATTAAAAAGAGCGAAGACAAGGTCTTAAAATGCGCTTTCGGAAACTAGGCTCCAATTGTTCGGCAAGTCCGACCATCACTCGAGAATCCAATTTGAGTAGGCGCGACGTGTCGCTCGTCACCGTCTCCCTCTCTCCGAGTTCCCTTCACGACATACACGAACATAGGTTTCCTTTCGCGTATGTTGATAAACGCACGGACGATTAGGCGCAAGTACAAGCGTGCATGAATGCAAACACGCGCCTCTCTGTTTGAAATGGCTGCACACACGCAGCGCAATCCCAGATACACAAACACACAGACGCGGGCGCGCGCCGAATTACAGACACGCACACAGACACCCCACGCACAAATGCTCGCGCAGTCACAAAAACATCCATGTAGGCACAAGCGCGCAGAAACGAGGACAAGACGAGACGCGATGCGTGACGCATCTGCGCGCAGCCCAGAACGTACCCACCGAGATGCCTCAGGGCAGACGCCTGGAGGACACCGAAAACACTAAGAACGCGTACAAAGAAGCTGCGCACATTCGCTCAGACAGACACGCTCAGTCCTAAAGCAAAGACCGTGGCTTCGGTGTATACGGGCGCATTCAAGGCGTCCCAAATTAGAGCTGACATTGCGGAGCTTCCCGAGCCACCGAAGGCGGCGACGCCGGCCTTCGAAGCATCGCTTTCAGGGCAAGGAGCTCTCGCAAAGACCAAATCGCCTTCCTCGCGAGCAGAGTGCTAAATCGAAGCGAGGTGAACAACGCGACAGAACACACACGCAAGGAAGTGACGGTCAACTTTTGAAAAGTGCGCGCCATAGCTGCAGCTTTATCCAAAACAGGCATTGTTTGGATGGACACGCCCTCTCAGCGTGTATTCGAAAAGACTGAGTGCGCAGGCGAGCTGATGGTAGCTAATCACGTCGTTGAACACTCCAGGCTGGGGTGCAGAAAAGGAAGAAAACATTTAGTTCGAGGAAGAGACACGGAAGAGCAACGTGTATCTTTCCGTTCTTTTTTGCACCGGAGCCTCGGATGTTTCGGGGACATGTACAGGACACGAGGGCTGTGTCCGAGTTCAGCGTGGACTGGGCTTCAGCTCGAATCGAAAACCAGCGTTGCGTCAGTTTTCGCCGAGGACTGGATTCAAGCAATGGCGGTACCAATGTTCCTCGATGTAGTTTTGAAAAGGTTACGACGGACTGCGTACCCATGCTAGCTGACAGCGCCGCACTTCATGGCTGGACAGATTCATCTCCTCGAATTGGGTCCAAATCGAGGAGACCTAGCCACTGTTTTTTGTCTTCTTTTCAGCAGCCAGAATTTGGTAGAGATGTTTCGAATGTACACCTTTTAATAGTGCCGTTTCTAAACGAAAATCCCATCGGTATGACGGAAGCGCCTCTTCGCGGGCACGCATACTCCTCCCACGGATCGCCAGGAAGAGGACACGAAAATCTTTGTTTTTCCCTCGACTTATGTCAAAAGTCAGCCAAACTCCGCTTGGTGATCACATTTCCTTCATCGCGTTTACTTTCGATATCATTATTATCTGTGAACTTTAAATTGTTTACTACATCAGTACCGCCTACGGATACTGCAGCATGAAGCCCTTTAAAACAACACTAAAACAAAGGAATTTTTTTCCAAGGGCATAAATGGGACCCAGATTCGTAGTGTTCTCCATTTCGCGACATCAGGTGCGTATCATCTGGCGTCTGACATCGCCTGCCAGTCGTGCGAGTCAGAGCCGCTATTTCACTAGCGTCTAGCGTCGTCGGCAACGCCCGTGAGACGCGGACACGAAAGCTGCGCGTCGGCGTCCGTTTTCGGATTCGTCCGTCCGCTATTCCGCCCCCGTCGAAAACCTTGCGCAACACTCACAAGCCGCGTGACGATGAAGGCGGCGTTCTAGCGTTCCATCGTGGCCGAGGCATGCATGGTCCAATGCGCGGAGCAAGTCGTCTGCTTTTTCCGCGGAAGTTGAGGTGGTACGTCAGAACGACGCCCAGCTCCGATTGGCTTTCATTGGAAGGATAGTGGTAGACCTCAATGCTCGATGCCTTGAGGTCTAGCCGCTGTTTTGTTTTTAATCAGCCCCAATAAGAGCACTCGGTGTTCTGACATCATCGCAACCCTGTGCAAGAAGCAGACGAACTTAAGCGTTCTCGGTCACTATATAGCCGTCTGTCGATCCTCAGTGCCTGCGGTCACAGTGCTTCCAAGTGACGGTGATCATCCAAGAGACAGTGTGTAGGAAACCTCTTTCGTCCTTACATGAAGGTCCCGTCACATTGCTCACACCAAGATGTCTACTGATGTACGAAGCAAACATACAAGCTCGAGGCGTCTCAGCATAGAATTCTCTCATCATTTGTGAGCAAGACCGTCTCAGCATCCTTCTTTCCATCCTTTGGTCCGCAACACTCCTCTCCTGGCTTCGAATAACACACAGCTCTCTCCCTAGAATTGTCAGAAATACTCTCTTCAGCAATATCAGTTTGAAACAACACGTACAGTGCGCGACGCTCATAGCGCGAACACAACATCCGCGATTTTTTCCATTTTATTTCGAAAGGATATTGTCACGCATTTAATATTACCACTTAGACTATTTCACTAAGGAAGCACTTTCCACCGCAATAATAGGTTTATGACAGCCCCTACACTCTAAGAAATGTAGAGCGTCTCCTTTTCCTTTTTTACACCCAGGGCCCGAAGGCATTACAAAAGGAGGGTACCTGCAAAGCACTTGGGAGACCCAATCGCTGCAATCTATGGAGGAAGCTCGGCCAATGACGAGGCTCAAAACTCTCTCGGCAATAAATGGTTGGAATTTGCTATTCGCGTACATTGTTACTTTAACAAAATCTTCTGCCTTCCAGACTGCAGTTCTCGGAGCTAAAACTAACAAATAGACCCCTCCCTTTTTTTTTCACTTCTCATTTTTGTCATTTTGTGTTTGAATCTGCATTCTTGTTTTCGTAGTTTGTAGTTTTGAGTATGCTTCTGTATCGTTGAATGTCTCGAAGTATCCTTCTTTTTAGCAGACGTTTTGTTTCTGAATATGTTCTATGATAGTTCATAACGTGTTTTTGACAGCTTTTGTATTGTATTGTTGTTCTTTGTTGATTTCTTGTTTGACAGTTTACAGCAACACGCGGATGTAGTGTCCTTTGGCTTTTAGGGTTCCTGAAATAAATAGATAAATAAATGAATAAGTATGTTTGGACCTGAAATAAAGGCTGCGCAGTGATCTGAACATGGCGTATCACCACGGCCAGTGCCACAGCTAGACTCTGCTTTTAGGTCTAAACGTTTTTTTTTCAGCCCTTCATTTGCTCTGCTCCTTCCATAGAATGCAGCGATTGGCTTTCCCAACTGCTTGGCGGGTAAATTTGACGCTCCAAATATATTAAAATAAAACACTTAAAAAAATGGCGGTCGAAAGTGTCGCGCAGTGCACGTTTCCAAGATTGATTTTGTTACGTCTCTTCGTCTCTTCAACCGTCCCCAACCGTTATTTTCTGATCCGCCCACACAGTCCGATCCAACTTTTTATGCTCGTTTCCGCCATTTCGTATCAATACTCCTCGTGGACAAATACCTAAAAAAAAAACTTTCTTTGTGCCAATCTTCCAGTGCACATCTGTTTCAGTCCAGCATCATATTCTATCCTAATCTTAGCGTCGTTGCATTGAAAATACGACATACCCCACGATCGGGTATCTTTTTATCTGCTCCTAGAGCCAGCCATCCACCCCACGAGGTTTTGTAGAACTTGTCGTTGGGCTAGTTGGTGAACGTTATGTAAGCGTGGTGCAAGGCGCCAAAACAACGGACACAAGTGAAGAAGACACATACACAGCGCCTGTGTGTGTGTCTTCTCCCTTGTGTCTTGTTTTTTGCGCCTTACACCATGCTTCATTCGCGACGTTTTGCTTGAGCAACATGTGGCCAGATAATAAAGGAAGACGAGTGCGCAGGACAAGCGCTTGGGGTCTAGCGCCCAGCCAATGCCCAGCGGAACATGGCCTCGTCCCGTCCTTCATAGATATTGCTACATGGTGTCAGAAGTGGCAGGGTAGAACAAGGTTTCACCATGGACCCGCCAGAAAGTTCACGAGAGTCTTCCACTGGGACGAGCAAGGGAGAAGAGGCGGCATCTCGGACAACGATGTACGCTCAGACCATCAGCCCTCAGTCACCGTTCGATCTCAAAAATCCAGGCGATTGGCCAAGGTATAGTACAACAGATTTATCCGATATCGAAAGGTCTCCAAGCTCGTCAACGCCGATGAAGGCGAACAGGTAGATGCTCTTGTACATTTCCTCGGAGACGCCGCCAAAGATGTCCTAGTGGCCTCGACCCTCTCGGACACCGACAAACAAAACTTCGAAAAGGCTGTGAGTCCGCAGGCGAGCTGGTGGTAGCTAATAATGTCGTTTAACACCTGACACTGTGGTGCAGAAAATGAAAACTTTTAGTCGAAGGGAACGTCTCAAAACGTATCGACTAAAAGTTTTTTTTTTTTCTGCACCACAGCCTCGGGTGTTAAATGACACGATTCGAGAAGGCGTCGGATTTGTTTCACAGTTACTTCATTGGAAAGCGAAACATCATCTACGAGCGAGCTACATTTTATCAAAGAAAGCAAGAGAACGGAGAGTCGGTGGAATCGTTTATAACCAGCCTATATCACCTGGTAAAAACATTGTGGATACGGCGTTCTGAAGGACAAGCTGGTTGTTCGAGATCGTTTCGTGGTCGAATTGTCAGATGATGACACACTTTCTGAAAGCCTGAAGAGAGACCCCAACCACACGCTAGAAGCTGCCTTCATAAGGGCTCGACTGAAGAAGCACAAGTAACAGGTCGTCGCTCCGAGGACAAAAGCAAACAGAAAAAGAGGAGATGGTCTTCGACGATCTTGCTAAAAGACAAGCTGAGAAATAGAAGGCTCCGCGCAATTCAGAGTCAAGAAATGACGCGGAAACTCCCACCTGCGGAAGATGAGGCAAGTTGGCCCACACAAAATCTGAATGTCCTGCAATCAGCTCCAAGTGCCTAAACTGTGGAAGAAAAGGACACTGGGTAAAGGTATGCAGGGGAAAGTCCATGCAGAAATGAAGAGGGAGACAAACCAAGAAGAATGGATGCTTGGGAGTGTTGACTCTTCTGCTGGCCTGGTTTGAAGAGTGCCACTCAAAGTCAATGGAAACGTCGTCAAGCTTAAGACTGACACGGGCATCAACGTCAATGCCATACCACAGGGTGACATGGCGCCAAGCTTCGAAAACCTCCAGCTTACTGCGGCCAAACATTTCGGACCCAGGAAACGAATGCTACGGGTGATCGGAAAATTCCGGGCAACAATTCGACATGGTCGACAGCCAGTACATGATGACGTCTATGTTGTGAGCAACCGTGATGAACCGCATCTTGGACGTGAGGTCAGTGCAAAGCCTGAACTTGTCGCGTTCGTGCAGCCTTTCCAGGCGAAATTGCGGCAGAAAGCCCCAAGAAGAACGCCCGCGCTCACCGAGCGGATGTCAGGCTCTGCCAAGTGGTTCAACGACAAAAAATGATACGGCTTCGTCAATCGCAGCAACACGCGTGAACACATCGTTATTCACCGGACAGCATTCATGCAGTACGACCCGCAGAGAATCGTGCGCAGCGTCAGCGAAGGCGAGACCGTTGAGTTCCACACAGTCGTTGGCCAAAAAAGGAATCCAGGCTGCTAACGTGACCGGCTCGGACGACGCATCAGTGCACAGCCCTTCTTACGCCGCAGACAAGAGAAACACCCGCAGACGGCGGAAGGTCAGTAACGGTCCTGTGGGACTCGAGTTCGAACAGGAGGGACGCGTCCGTGGGATAGACTTGTGCAGAGGTGTAGTAGTAGTAGGGAGGTTTATTCTCACTTTTTTGCATTACGAAATGCTGCGGTGAAAGGGTTTAGGGTAGGGGAGCGGGGTATAGGGGGCCTCCATTCTTATCTGTTTGCCCGCGGTGGGTGCAACGGCATCGGAGGACAGATGCGCGGGAGCTTCAGGCTTGGTCTTTTGCCTGGGCTCGGTGGGAGAGCTGGAGTGCCTTGACGCCGAGAACCGACAGGGGGAGCTGCAAGGCTTTGGCGGTACGCAAGCAGCGATCGCCAGAGCTCGATAGCGGTCGCTTTGGGGGAGGAGGGGTCCGGGCAGGCCCAGGCATGCAGCGAGGTGGGCCTGAAACCCTGCTGGACGGTAGCCAGGGTGCGGGTCCGGGGCCTGAGTACAGCGGGCAGTACCCAGAGCAGCTGCTCCAGATCAGCGTTTCTATGGCACAATCCGCATGTACCAGGAAGGGTGGTGGTAGCAGCACCACTGCCCCTTTCGCGGCGGCTGTCGCTGTGCTGAAGGAACCGCTGTAGCAGGTGAGGATGTCCCGGTCTGAATTTGGCGGAGCGTGACAAGCTGCCGGCTGTGCAGAGCCGGGCGTCGGCTTCGAAGGTGACAGTCAGACAAGTAGGCCTACACCTAGACAGCGATGGGCTTTGCCATGGAAGGTGATAGTCAGATATGGGAAAAACGGGAATGTAAATATGTGTAATAATTGAAAACAAGCGTGTTGGTGAATAGGTACGAATTTCATGTATTCGTAAATATGTGTGGCGATGGTATAACCCGTAACCGCTCTTCGCCAGATAGCTTGGAAAGTAAAAACAAAAAAATGGTGTGTAAATATGTGGGCCGTGGTGTGTGAGGAAATTTTGTGTATACGCGTGATTGACATATGTTTACAACTGTCATTTTGTCCTCTATTCTGTCCTCCATCGGAGAAGGGGAGACATGGCGGCTAGGTAATAAAGGAGGACGAAGTGCGCGGGACAAGCGGTTGGGGTCTATACTCTATTTCACCTTATGATGTACCGCAGGACAGGTTACAACCGCGAGCTCCTTGCTCTAGGGCATATCTGGGCGGCACAACCTCTCGTGCATCAAGGGCAGCTGCCAACGCTATGATCTCGCGCTTCTGGCATTCCTCGCTGCGGTAAGTCAACATAAGGGTGGAAGAACAGAGATAAGCTATAGAACCCAGCAAAACATGGCCACGTCTCGTCGGCGTTCAGAAATACCAGTACGCAAACGTCGTTGAACAATTCAAATAAAAAATAACAGCACAAAACACAATAAAAAACAACACGCTCAACCCTGCACGCACATACCAACGCAAGCGCAGGACTCCTCTTGAAATATGCACCGCGCAAATAAGGCGGCGCGCGTGCGCCTAATAACACAGGCTTTTCAGCTTTTCCCCATAATTTAATATCGAGATAAGCTCGAAAGTCTGCCGTCATCAAAGGAACGGGGAAACGGATCGCATCATAGGCGCGCTTCCTAGTCCAATCCAATCACGTCTGCTGGGGTTCGGTCCAACCATCGCATAACCGGGCGACCTTTATTAAAAACTCGTGTCGTCCCTCTGCAGCCACGCAAACACCTTTTCCACAAGGGCGCAGCCAGTTTTGAATGTCGTGACATCGGGTATGCGAAAAAACATCGTTTTGACCTCTCCACGCAGCTGGAAGGTGTTTAAGAAAATGCGTGATTGTCACACATCCTTGTTTTGCCTCACATAAATTTTCTGGCCTATTTCAGGTGGAAATGTTTTATTATTTTTCGCCCCGCATACCAGATACGGAACCCACGTGACTGAGAACGACAGGAAACAGAAAACGTCTATAAAGACGACAAGGAATGTTCTTTCGAATCAAAAGTTCGGCGCCCCTGTGTCTCAAAAGCCGAACTTTGGGACAAACATCGACGAAGGTTCGGGCTCATCGACATTATTGTTTTTCGTTCATTTCCCAACACGATCATTTTGATGATCCGTAAAGTAACAAAAGATTAAGACGAATATAGAATGAAGTTATAATATTCTTTTTCACAGCAAAGCTGTGTGACTTGTTGGTAGATTATTTTGTGTCCGTCGACAGAAGATTAGTCGACAGATAAAATAGTCGACAGAAAACCCATGCGCGCGCCTTATTGCTTATCATGTGATTTTGACAGATGTTTCAATAAGAAAACCACAAATGTATCAGAACCACGTGATAGATGATAAGCACGTAGCGCTCCCCGCATGCGTTTCGCGGTAAAGGTTGTGGTTGCATAAGCTGCAGCGGCAACGGCAGCGTACGAAGTCTTTCATATATAAAAAAGGTTTTGGTACAGTGCATTTACTTTTCTTTCGTCAATTATTTGGTATAGACCCTTTTGCTGTTTGCAAACTGGAACTGCCGCTTGCGTCCCAAGCGACTTCCGGTCGCACCGTCTCTGTAAGCTTGTTGAGCTTGCTTATGTCACCAGCGCTAGAAAGCATAAATGCTACACGGACAACAAAGTTGGAGATGTCAATGAGGGCCTTCGGCTGTACAATATTACATCTTGGAGGAGGCAAGTTGGTTTACAAGAATACTCGAAACGTTTTAACAGATCTCGCACTCCTTTCTTTTGGCGTTCACCTGGAGAGTTGTTGGTTAAACGTTTCAACTACATTTCAAGCAACAGTGTTGAGGTGGCCTCGTTGCTATGGCAACTCGTCGTTCATACTTTTTTACGAACCTTCAGTCCTTTCTGACGTCAAAAACTGAAGCACCACCTGGTGGCTTTTGCCATAGAAAGGGTCTATAGTGCAGTGGGTAATCGTTACAGGTGATACCACAACTTTGCTGCCCAACCCCCTTCACAGCGTGGATTAGAGCCTTAATTATTTTTAATGCGAAGGCATTAACTGTTTCATGGAGCGAGCCGACGTCATCAGCCGCGCCAAACGGCAGATAAATTCCCCTCTCCCAACGGAGCGAAGTGAAGCTGTGAAGCCGCGCAAAAAGCCGAGCCAAACGGCAAATAAATTCACCTCTCCAAGTGAAGCAGAAATCTCATAGATAGGGCTCCCATTGGCTGGCGCGCGTCATAGTTGCAAGGAACGAGGCTCCCATTGGCCGAGGCGCGTTAGTTTCAAGGAAAGCCACCCCATGGCGCTACGTGGCCGCGCCAGATAAAGCCGCGCCAGGGCGCGCCGGGAAAAGGAAGCGTTAGGCTGGCGGGGCCTTTCAGAGAGAGCCCGCTCGAGCATACTTCACGAGAACGCGCACGACATTGATGCTTTCGTATTCACAACTCATATGAAGTGCTTAGGTGTACCTCGAGCCTTTTTCCTAGCTAACCATATTCCGTAGGTAGCTTCTCGCTGTTGCTTTCGTTTACGAGTTTATCCAATAGACATTTCGCTAAATTATACAAACACTAACGGTGCGTGTACCTATAGGTACACGCACTGCACGCACTCGTCTTTCCTGTATAAAAGATTGGAAGTACATTATCAAAATAAGGCATTGAGGAACGCACGTGCAAAGTGCGATTTGTTTGAGCATGGCCTCCTCTATTCGCGACTCCAATTCACTACAGGTGGCGCCACTCGTTTTCCAAAATGGCGGTTATAGTGAGGGTCGGAGATCCGTGCCGCTGCTGAGCCTGTCTAGTGTGCTGGCTTCACTGAGCGACAGAAATTATTTCTGGTAATACGAGGAAGTAGGCTGTTATGAGCGCAGGTCACCTCCTTACCCCGAAAACAAAAACGGTGTTTGGCGTAATACTTACGACAGGAAGCACGTTTTAATTGTGGAGCGAAACCGAAACTAACCTCTTAATTTGGATTTAATTTCTCGGTAGAGGTCTTAATTTCGGATTATTTCATAATTCAAAGATGTGTCGCACATCGTAATTATTTAGTTAAAAAACGTTGTTCGCCGAAACTTTATTTTTTTTGACATACGTGTTCGATCCAAGCACTTCAAAATATTTTGGACATTTCAGTGCCCCTTTAAAGACAGAGCCTTTCAGTCACCTTAGAGGTAACATAGAATATTGTATTTGTTGAAAAAGCAGGGCTTATATTTGCGCGTTCTGGCTGCCTTTTCTCGCTCAGATAATTGTCATGTGAAATAATGAACTGCTTGTCTTTCAATTGGTTTTGGGGTATTTAAATGATTAACTGTTTATCATTATTCCCAGCACAAGAATAACTGAATAAATCCAATTTTTACAATATGTTCAGAAAAAGTAAAAATTAAGCGACGCTGTTCTTAGTACAAAAACTCAGATGGAATGTGAGTCAGACAGCTGAAGTGTGTGTGTTTTCTAAAGTAACGCGTGACGCTGAGGACTTTATATTGCATCCAGTGTTTTACTGTTTGCCTATCTTGATGACGATGTCAGAGTTTTTCATGTGCTAAAAAGAAAACAAAATGATACCTTTCTGGAAACACTATTACAGATAAATGCGTATTTCTTTATCGTGACGTTCAAGGAGGCATACATTGCCGCGATCTGTATTAATATTTAATATTAAAATTAACATATTTTAATACGTAATTTTTTAAGCTCTCATATAATTTGTTGCCTATGATCGAATTTAAAACGCGCGAACAAGTATTAGCACCATTTTCAATTGCCAATTTATAAAATAAAAATAGTCTAAAATCAATGAAAGCATTCTAGCTAATGTGAGAAATCTATGTAAAATAACATCAATTGTGGGTAAAGCATATCGTGCTACCAAAGTCACGACTTTTGACAATCGGCGAAATTCCAAAGTCGCCTCCGATATCATTCTAAATCAAACGCCCCTCCCCCCCCCCCAAAAAAAAAATGATAATAATAAAAATGAAAAATAAACGGATTTAGTATTTTTCTTTAATTACCAAACATTTCAAAACATTTGGCTGCTTTCATTTTTACGCGCCGTCGTTTTGCCCATCTCAGCCTTTCCAGTTGGAGGGAACGACTACTTACTTGCACGTCTGCTCACTGAAGCACGTTTCGTTGGCGTTGAAAGACCGGTGAAATAGTAGTAAGTTTTAGTACTGCGTATACGAGAGAACACAAGCGCTGTTTGTTTGCGTTAGCTTTGCGTGTTCCACACTGCGCGTGCACGGAGCCCAAAATTGCGATCTTGCATTGGCGCATGGCGATGACGCGCATGCGCAACGTGGAGCACGCAACTCTAACGAAAGCACTCTGCGCTTGCGCTTGTTTCTATACGCAATACTAAAACTGAGCTCTAATAAGGTACAATCCCATGCCGGCTGCAGCACTACGCTGGGACAGTGTAGAGTGTTGTCTGCATTCGGAAATGACATTTCACGAGCCATGATCGCGAGCAGTTCCGCCATGGCCTCTGAGCAGGAGAATCGGGGGACCCTCACCATAACCTCCGAGATCCCGAAGCGCGCGCGCGAAGCGTTCGCGCGCTTCGGGATCTCGGAGGTTATGTCCTCACTAGAGGGCTTCCCGTTTCCGCCGCGGGAGGGCGAGCAACGAGCTGGAGACGCGAATACTCACAAAGCCTGACAGTTCGACGACGGAGCCATAGAGTGCCCTGTCGCAGATTTAGAGCGCGAGGATCTGGTAGCAGAGAGCATTTCTGATATTCAGCGCACAGCTTCTGCAGCGGCGAGGACCCAAAACATAACTTTCAAACCAGACGAGAAAAGAAGCGAGCACGAGTGGACATTCCGTCGCTAGAGATAAGTGTGTTTCGGCGTTTCGCCGCAGCGAGGCGCCCGTTACATGCCTTTTCTCTCCGTTTCCGCCGCACAGGCTTCATGCCTTTGCCGCATATTCTCGCCACTCTACCTTCACCTTTCGAGCGGCCGCGTCTCGCTGGCAATCTGCCAGGCCTTGTCAGATCAGTAGAGGAGGCTATGGCATTGAGATATGCCTGCCTTTCGGAACAGGTTAATCTGCTGCTGACGCCATTGCGTGCGGCGCGTCTACCTACATTCTAGGCGTTTCTTTTGAGAAGTCCGAGACGTGCATTTCTAGCACGAGTGCTCGTTCTCCGGAAGAACGCTTCAAAGCAGCGACCTTGAGCTCTCGTGCCTGTGGCATTGGCTGCAGTCTCAGCTTAAAGGGGCGCTGCAACCGTATTCGCATGAAAAGTTTTTCACTTTACACGAGCTCACTGGCACTAGTGGGACCCAACTACACTCGCACACAACGCCACTGACCAAGAAGCTTCTTTGGTGCGGTTGTAATGTCAAGGAGAAAAGCGAGCGTTTTCGTCCAATCTCTCCTTCGCAAACTTGATGACGTAGCTGGAGGATCGCAGTATCCCCAATGACGATATTTGAATGCGGCTCATAGATTGGCCTCGGATCGAGCATTATGTGAGTACTCGATTTGGGCTCGTGATAATCAGTAGTTCGACAAGCATTTGGGTAGTGGCCCGTGCCATTGTCCGGTGTCCAGTCGCTGCAATGGCGACAATAGCCGAACCATAACAATGTCTGGAATTCAGACTTGTGCCTATCTCAGATACTCTACTGAAGATACTGTATTTCAAATACTTTTTTGAAGTATCTTGGTATCTTGCAAATACTTTTGATCGAGAGTATTGGATACTGTATTTTAGTTACATTTCTGAGTATCTTGTGCTCAATGCTCACTATCTCAAATACATTTTTGACCTTCCGCCATTTTTCGACTTTTTCGGTATGAAGTAGCGTGAGCGTGGCACGAGCAAACGTGAATATTGTTTCGAGCAATCAAATCCTGTTGCTAGCTCCGATAAGCTAGGGCGACTTAAACTGAGCTCGTGAAAACATCGCTTTTGTGCCGATTGTGATTCATATTTCACCCCAAAATTCGTAGAATGAAGGTTTTCCCCTCGCCTTTCCAAAGGCACCTTTTTTTCCCCCTAGAGTTTCCCCAAAAAATCCTCAAACAGAAGGGGTCGTTTTACGGAAGTAAAGATTGCTACACTGAGGCGCAGCGCAGAACGGGAAACAAACTACGACAACAATGCAGACTTCAGTGTCAAGAAAATAACAAATAGAATAAATAAAAAAAAAACTGTACACAAAAAGGACTTTTTTTTTCTCTTTTGCTTGTTGTATATCTGACCATGCTACGGTAAGACGTCGAGATTTGTTTCTTTTTTTGTTTCCTCTATTTTTGTCTTTAGTCCGTCACTTATTGCTCTCGCGAACACTGTCTGTGAAGCGAACACTGATAAGCAGAGAACAGGACAGCAAACGAGCTACGAGTGGGATGACCTCTGAAAATGCCAACAAAGCGTCCCCCAAAGCTGAGTGCCTTTCTGAACGCAACCTACTTGAAGAAGCTGCGACCAGTGCCGTGGCTATTATGTGGGCTCTCTTTGTTATCCCTTCACTCATTTCCGTATTCCAAGGTCGTTTATAGTGAACTCACCATATAGGGAATATAGATTGTAGTGAAACGATGCGTCCAAGGTGCGCCGCAGGACGTGATACTCAGCGATGTCCCTAAAGCTGAAGCAACTTTTTTTTTTCCGAGAAATGTTTTGTAACATGTATCGGTGATATCCTGCTCCCGGAATGCATTAAAGAACCCTACGATGTTTTTTTTTTTTTTTTGCGTGTGTTTTGTGTTGTCGCGTGTTAATAAACCATTTTGGTAAACCAGATTTGCGCAACTGTATGATTATGTTTGTCATTGACGACGACAAAAAGTGCGCAAATCGGAAGTATCTCCAAAAGTAATTGAGTTACATTTCTAAGTATTTGTACTCTACTCAAGATACTTTACAGTGAAAGTAACTTGAGTAGTATTTTAAATACTTTATGAAGCAGGTGTTTAGCAACTTAACTCAGATCCATGTATCGAGTTCTTTGTCCAACACTGCTGGAATTCATCACATGTCCTGTGCTTTGCCAACCCCCGAGCGTGGCTATGATCAACATTGGCGTCATATAATCGGCTCCAGTTCACGTGGCCGCTTGTTCTGGCTGCAAAATGAGAAAATGAACGTCGCTCGCTTTTTTTTTTCTGCGACTTCTATCTTGTGTTTTGAAAAAATGATCACGTGTTGCATAGGTAATTAGCATCAGTTATTCGTTCTGAGCGGTGTTTGCGTAAAGTACAAAATCGTTGCATCGCAGCCCTTTAGGGTGAACGCCATTACATATTTACAAGTCGCTCAGCCCGGCCTGCGATCTTCTCAGACAAGCACGCGCATGTTCGTCACTTCGGAACACGAGCATATCACGTGCCATACGCACGAACACTGAAAACGTAACCGGCCAGGAGCGCTTCTTTGAAACGGCCTATAGGTAGTGTCATAGCCTTCTCTATACTGGCAAAGCCCGGCATATCGCCACGGTACGCGGCCGCCGAAAGTGAAAAGGTAGAGCGGCAGGCAAACAACGGATGAGAGGAGAGCCACGTGACGGGCGGCCCGCTGCGGCGAGACGCCGAAACACACTACTCCCGAGCGATGGAATGTCCGCTCCTGCTCCTCGCATTCCTCGCGCTACCGCTTCTTATCTCGTTGGGTCTGAAAACCATGTTTCGGTCCTAGGCGTTGCAAAAGCTGTGCGCTCACGTCCAGGTTCCCCGAGAAATGCTCTCTGCTACTATAGTCCGTTGCAACCTAAGAACGAAGGGCGAGGGTAAGACGGGCCGGGGAGGAGGAAGCGGACGGAACGCTGGAGAAGAGAGGGGAAACCTCCTTCTCTCTTTAGCGTTCCGTCTGCTTCCTTCTCCCAGGCCCGTCTTACCCTCGCCCTTCGTTCTTAGGTTGCGAACCGCCAGGCTTTGGGAGTGTAAAGGCGCATTCCCACCGGCGATGTCAGCAGTCGCGCGATGCGACTAGATCGCATCGCAAAAAAAATTCGATGGTCACACTGGCGTGCGCGATGAGCGAGTCCAACGCCTTCGTAGGCGAGTCGTTCTTCGAAAACTCTCGCTCCGAACGCCGTTGATTGGCTCAGCCGCTACGCGACTATATCGCATCGCAGAAAGTCGGGTCAGGAAGCGACTGCTCAAATCGCGTCGCTTTTTTGACCGCGATGGTCGCTTTTGCGATGAAAGTTATCGCGCGACTAGATCGCATCGCCGGTGGGAACGCGCCAAGGAGGCTATGGTAGTATTCCCTGGCGGCCATAGACGTGCGCGCGACTGCTGACCGCGTGCCGATGTCGAGCTTCCACAGTTCTTTTGCAACGTGCATTCCACACCATCAAGATTGCTGGTCTTAGAAGCCTATTAATGCGAGCTAGTTCTGAGCATGCGCACTAAACACAACTCTCGAATCCAGTGAATTCCCCTAAACTAACCGTCTTAAAGCACAATCCCAAAACCATAGCCTCCGAGGTTTTTCGCGCCTGGGCTGCGCTCTTCAGGCTATTGTATTCGCCGGTAGAGACTGTTACTGTGAGGCACTCTGGTGTCGCTCGCAACCCAAAACCATACAATACAAATAAGTAGCCGCGAATTATCATCATCACCATGTTCGTCGGTCTACAAAACTTAGGAGCAGCGGGAGCAGCGTGAAATGTAATCCCAGCGCCTTGGGTTGGATTCACGGATACTTGTGGTCATAAGATCTATTTGCATTACTCGAACATGAACGCGGGAAAACCGCCAAGCTGTCCGGACCACCCGCCGGACTACGTTCAGTGCATCTTCAAGTTCAAACGGCCGCCTGAACGATCGAGCTCTCGTCTGCTCGTTCAAACTTGTTTGCTTATGGCGAATTCAGGTGGACGTTTCGAGGGCTAAATATTTTGCCATTTCTTCGGCAAGGGCATTCGCGCGCGGTCAAAGGCTGGCGATTTTAAGCTGTTCGGGTGGCGCTTTTCAGACGCCAGCCGGCGATTCGCCGGCCCAATTTTTGCCGGAGCTCAAGAGCTTGTCTGCCAGACTGTTTTCGGTATCTTCATATCAGAACGAGGAAAGGAAACCAAACGAAACAATGTTCGCCGAAAGCGGCAAATAGCGGGTTTGAGTCGCAAACGGAGCCATCAAAACAGACACTTTTTTTGTGCTCCGAGACGAGATAACAACCAAGATAAAGATCATTACTGTTTGATAGGCAGCGAAAATTTTTCGAAGACTTTATCCAGCCTGCGGAAGTTTAGTTTGCTCTTAAACACAGACTGCACCACTATTCTTACATTTTTTTCAGCCGTGTAAAAACACGATTTTACACCGCTGTAAAACTAAAAATAGAAATAAAAAAGGGATGGATAGTGATGCAGCTCGACACTTAAAACATATAAAATTTCAAGAGCGGTGGGCCCAATAAGGAGACCGAGGATTTAAAAAGAAAAAAAGGTAACAACCATGAAACAGAATTTAAAAAGGGACGCTGGCGAGCCTCTTTGGGATTCTCGTAAAATGTCAACAGTTCCTCGGGGATCCAAAGAAAATATATTGAAATTTGACGCACGTGCAGGCAGCACCACGCGAATTTATTAATCAGCCCTTCCGTTATTTTTCTAATTAAAGACCCTCTAAGCTGCGCGGACTGGGGTGATGTTAGTATTTCGAAAACTTTCGCGAAGCCGCTCGCGTTTACACACATCTCACGGAGTCGGAACTTTTATTGTTGACTCGTACAGGGTGCTTATTTGTACCTTAATCGAGGAAGAAGTTAACCAAGCTTACGCGCGACCCAGGCAAATCAAAACGCCAGTTGCCGGCGCTTCGTGTTCGGGTGCAAAGGGTCACGTGGTGCGCCGCTGGCGCCTTTTTGGTCGACGGTGCCACCGGCAAGGGCTCGCCGGCAATGGAGCCGATGAATTCGCCATTATTGCCGTCTGCTCGTTCAAACGAGAGCGGCCCGTAGACCAAACGTTGACCCGGTAATTGCGTTAAGAAGCGAGTGAAGGCCTCAAAAGACTTATGAGTTTGAAGGTTGTTTGTGGTAAGTAGACTCGGTGTAAACAGTAGATACAAGGAGATGTAGAACATTGTTGCCAGTGGCCATCACCGACTTCTTATGCCCGATTCACTTGATCCCATTCTGCTTGCGATTTTCAGCATCGATCTAGCAGTCATCGCCCATGCACCCGGAGCAACGTCACCACGAATCGAGGAATTTATTTGTTTCGGCGGGGAAGCTCAGGTGGCTGGGATGTTCATGACTTGGGGCGCGGAGAGGGGGAGGGGGGTCAAAATGGATGTGTATATTACAAGGTCGGCTGAATTTCGGGTGAGACTGAAGCCCCGGTTCTAGACAAACACTCGTCAACACGGGATACTCAACTCAAACTCCTATAAACATCCGCAAGCCGGAGGGAGCTGCCTTCGTTCGTTCCCTCCAATGCTCTTATTTCGGGCGTCCCACATTATATTTCATTGTTGTGGACGACACGAAACTCCAAAAATATTCTCCGTGTACTGCATCTAAAACCATGAAAAATTCGATCGCTTTAAACTGGCAAATATGCCAAATGAAGCTGGAGAAAAAGGAAAACTGGAAAACAGTTGAGGAGGAGGAGGGACTCGTATTTTCTGAACGTAACTGAATGTTGTACGCGTAACTGATCTGAACTGGAGAGCGAACGAGAAAAATGTGTAAGGAGATAGGGAATTCGAAGGTAGGTGAATAGGGAAATGGAAGCTAAGGAAAAGGGGAAATTAAAAAAAAAGGAGGTGAGGGGGAGTTGTATCTTGTAAGCGCAAGTAAAAGTCGCGTACTACGGCGCTACGTAAATTAAAAGAGGCAAATGGGGAGAGAACGGCGGGGAGAAGTAACAGCAGTAGAAAAGCAAACGAAAAAGAGAAACATGAAAATAAAGGGAAGAGGAAACTGAAATGAAAATAAAAACGAAATTGAGATATGCGAAGCAGAATAACACTTGGTAAGACACCGTGAAGCCGCATACAAAAAAAAAAAAAAGAAATCAGGAGGAGTCACGCCAACATTTCCAAAAACGTATTTATTAAAGAAGAGGCTCGCCCGGCGGACGTGTGAGAGACAATGGAAGGGAATGTGAAGGAAAGAGGTTTCAACGAGATTGCGACCGCCCCGAAACGTTCATGACGACAAACAAGGGCAAGTAAAACGCAAAATGGGGCCAAGAATTTCGCACAGCAAAGAGGAGAACCAAGGATAAAGAGAAAGAAACCCAGAGAGTTTGAAGCAGCTCTTCAAAAATGTTTTCTCGCGCTCCTTTTCAGTTTTCTTTCTTCGCGTCGGAGATTTTTCTCCGCGGAGAGAGACCATTTATGTAACAACTGGCGGACTAAGGGGCCGGAAAAAAGTACGAGACACGCAACCGCGCGCACACGCACCCAGGCATGCATACACGAGCAAAACATAGACCAGGCACAGCAGACGTGCCGAAGAAATGAACAAAATACAGGACTCGGGGAGCACGCAGACAAACTCGAGTGCTCTCTGGAAGGCACAACTTCGTCCAACTTGACTGCTTTCCCAGAGACCGAAAGGAGAGAACGAATGGAAAGGACTTCGTTGAGACGCTCAGCGCTTCGCGTGCTCTAACACCTTGAAAAACATAAATAAAAATAAACGTTCATAGGCCGCAGCTTTGTTAGTGATAATGATGCATCTGGTGCGACCCTCGCGCCCCGGTCAGCTAGAAATTTTCTGCCATTGTCTCGAACTGTTGAAACCTGCTCAGCGCGATTCTCCGCCTAGGTTTCGCGGTTTTGCATTTCAAGTTTTCCTTTTCCTTATGCGCGTTTCACAGGCAGCGATTTTGCTCCTAG
Source organism: Ixodes ricinus (assembly GCA_037355805.1). Lineage (NCBI taxonomy): Eukaryota > Metazoa > Arthropoda > Arachnida > Ixodida > Ixodidae > Ixodes > Ixodes ricinus. Next base: position 223,420 of record JAZHYW010021866.1, read on the forward strand.
AGCAGCGCTATTCCCGCCGGCGCTGCACTCTGGCCAGTCGCAGCGGCAGAGCGGCGCGGTTCCAGAAGGTTGGAACTTTTTCGCGGCGGCAGAGCGGCAGCATAGGCGATGGGCATTCCCAGCGCGGCGGAGAACCACGTGACAGGAAGAGCGTGGCGGGAAAGCTGGCACATAGGATGGCGTTTGCACGTTTTTCAAGCAGACGACAAGCAGACAAAGTACGTACGCGACTATAAAAAAAACTCCGTGTCACTAGTTGCGTGCAGTACAGGCGAAGGCAACACCAGGCGAGGGGAAAAAGACCAAGCACTGGGAGGGGAGAAAGAGAGAAATCTCCTCTCTAAAGTTCTCGTTTTCTCTCCTCGCCCTTCATTGCCCTTCCGTCTTGTCCCACCTTCCTAGTGCTCGCCCTTTCTCTCTTGGCGTTGCCTTCGCCAGCACTGCACACAACTATTCCATTAATGGGTTTAGCTCTTTTTTTTTTTCTTTAGTGGTCGCGTCGGCACTGTTCGGGGAATTGGAAAGGGAATTGTTCTCCCTAGTTTCCCGTTCCTCCGAATGTTTTGACAGAAATGTCCGAAATGTTCGGACACCACCGGAGCGTAGTGTGAAAAAGGAAGATGTGACGCGCTGCTTGGAGGTCCCATCTAAAGCAAAAACGTCGTCTGTGAGACTCGCAAGCACAACTGGCAGATCCAACCATCTGTGAGCAACGTCAACCAGACCTTTTTTTTACCCTTTCCTCCCTGTACGTGGAAAAGGATTTTTAAGGCTTATATTTTTCTTTTCTGAAACCCACACTCATGAAATTTGGGTATGGTAAGTCCACCACCTAAAGACACATTTGTGAAAAGTTTCAACGCTTCATTACTTCATTGATAGGAATTTGTTTTGCGCCCGAATAGCGCTCCGATCCAACGCTCTGTAGAAAACGTCGGGAGAGTGTAAAAATAGAAAACTAGAGAGGCGAGAAAACAAGGCGCGTGTAAGAGGCGCACATTGTCTCCAACGAACGTCGTTCGTCTGTCCGACGGTGTCTGGCAATGACGGAACAAGGCCGGGAGAACATCGAAGAAAGAAAAGAACACAACGAGGGTCTCCAGTGCGGACAGCAAACATTTGCCAGAGAGGACGATCAACTTAAGGAGCTAAAGATAAAAAAAAGATAGACAAATTTGAGAACAAAGTCGGGGGCTCTTTCAGCGAATAGTTGGCTGAAGTGAGCGCTTGGCTACGCGCCAGGAACAAACACGCTTCGTCCCAAACAGGAAGCCGAAAAGGAACACAAAACGTCGCTAACTTCGAGCCCGTATAGTTTGGAAGTCTGTGTTAGAGAACTTCAAGAAAGTTGGCCTTCGTCGTGTGCGTATCTTCCTTGTCCCCATTTTTCTCGCACTTTAGAACTTCTTGAACCACAAAAGTTCGCTAAAAAAAAAGAATACACGCGGGAGAAGTCGAACTTTGTCAAGTTTTAAGTCATAGCCATGTCACTAGAGAGGGGTGCCTTGGACAACTTGTTTTCACTGAGCTTGGTGTCTAGCCAACACAGAGCCTGTGGACCGGATTCTCTCACTCGAGCGCTGGGCACATCAATCCCGATTGAACACGAGCCCCTCCGAACGACGACGATGCCTTCGGCTATGTCAGCCGAGCCAGCTGCGTCCGAAACCCACACAAATGATGTCACTTGTCCCAATAATTCTAGTTTTCAACTTAGCTGCTAGGGGTGCGGCGGTCACATCTCCCCGATATCCCGCTTCGCTTCACAATGCAGAGTTTTCGTAGATCGCGTTTTCAGGCCACGCTTATTTGTAACGGGAGCTCGCGCTGCCACTTCGATGCATGCTCTGGAGCGCGCACCCGTAGCGGTAGCGGGCCCTTGAAAACGATCTACTCAAACTCCCTAATAAGGAGTTTTCGTCGATGGTTTCTTCCGTCCCGCAACGCTCTCCGCATCCCGCTACGATATCCGGAACTCTGCAGTCAAGGCCAGCGGTGCGCATGCGCACTAGCGGAGTCTGCGTTGCGGGGAGCGTAGCGTGTGTTTCATATATGCTGTAATCATCCTCCGCTGAGCTTTTCTCCGCCGCCCAGTTTGCATCAGCTGGTGTCAAACGATGGCGGCCGGGGTGCCGCTCGACCCCAGGAAGATGGCGGCGCCCTTGAAGAAAGGGTCTATAAGACCCTTTCTTCAAGGGCGCCGCCATCTTGAATTGTCGTCACTTCCAGTATGGGCGAAAACATTGTTTTGCCGTCGCCACGCCAATAGAAGGCACTTAGGATATAAGCGTAACCGTCACACATTATCGTTTTTGCCTCCCCCTTATTTTTTACTAGTTGCAGGTTGAAACGTTTTAGTATTTTTTCGCCGCCCATACCGGATACGCCTACTAGGTGCCTGGGAACGAGGGTACACAGAAAAGGTCCATACTACACTAGAGATCAGCAGTCGCAGCGCCTCTCGAAGGTCACGTGGTGACACTCGCAGGGCATTCGAGTGGCTAAAAACTGGTTCACACACTTGCGCGCGCCCAACCGAGTGCGACCGCAACGGCTTGCGACCTTAAACTTTTTACGGATTGCTATGGCAACGGGGCGGTTGTACGCGGCGTAAAACCCTGTCGCCATAGCAACCCGTAAAACGATTAACGTAACGGGCCGTTGCAGTCGATCGGACTCACACGAGTGTGTGAATCGCCCATAAGACTTTTTTCGTATAACCTCATACGAGGGCGTAAATGGCGCACCCCCGACCCGGTGCATTTTTGGATCGCCCGCTGAAACAGAGCATGCAACCGCCAGGGAACACTGTAGCCAGGGACGAAAAGGCGTAGAAAGGGAAGTCGTGCCTGAGTTGGTTCCGAGTGTTTCTTTTTCCCGTGTCACAATTTTCGAAAATCTACGGTTGTCTGGCCATCACCGCGTCGTCGACCGGTCCACGAATAATTTTAATAAGCGCAAGAAGAATCGCAGAAAGTGCGCGAGTGTGACTGCAACGTTACTGAGCTTCACACGTTTCTCGAGGATTCTTATTTATGAAGTTGATCGATTGGGAGCGTGAATGGCGAGGAGCTTGGTATCAGACTCATCGTCACGTTTATGCTTGCGACTGCTTCGTCTAAGTCAATCGGCCCGATTCCAACCCGGCGCCGGTGCTCCGATTAGGTTATCACTGCGAGGTATGCTTGACATGTGAAGGTTATAAAAACGTCTCCGTGCCACCACTCAACAAGCAGCTATCAGATGCCGAGAGCTCACTTGCATAGACTACATTAGACTGCTCATAAATTCCTTCGTTGTGGAAAACTCAAAACATCCCGCCGTCTTCGTCCTCGTTCATTCGAGGAGGCAGGGTGATGGCCTGTCATTAGCCAGCTCGATGCAACCAACCATGTTCCAGCTAAATTAATGTAGCCCACAAAGTCTTGCAAAGGTTTCCCCATAGCCACGCTATGGGGGAACCTCTTGCTTCGTCCTGCGGGAAAAAATGGCAAGGCTGTTCAGCACGCAGCGTTAGCATCGATATGCCCGCAGCCGCGCCACAACGGCACTCCCGCCGCGCTCTGAACACTCAAAAATAAGAATCTTCTTTTTGTATTCCTTCTTCCCCGAAACAGCTTCGTGGCGGAATGATCAAACAGAGCGCATTGTCACCGAGACTAACCCTGATTGCTTTCGCTGTCTTATCAGCAGCCATTTAGGTATTGTTCGAGTTACGATTTCCTGTATGTTTGCACTGCTGTGCAAGTTTTTATGTTATTGTTTTTCTGTGCGTTTCATATATGCTGTAATTATCCTCCGGTGAGCTTTCCTCCGCCGCTCAGTCATGACTATTATGTACGTCGGCCTTTAGCGTCTTCTTGCAATCGGCGAATCAGTCCGCACTCTTGGGCTGCGTGCACATGCGCTCGCGAACTGATTCGACGCCTTCGATAAAGGCTTCACCTTATGATCGTGTCTATTCCCGCTGTCTAAACACTATAGACGGTTTTAGAATGGAAGCCTGTTCCCCAACCACTTTGGGGTATCACACATTGCGCATGCGCGCAACTTGTGCGTAGCGCAACGCCCCAAGTTCCTCGGGGGACCATTGGGGCGAACTATTCTAAAACTCTCCAATTACTTCGGTCCACGCGGCGTCGCCGCGCTCTAAATAAAGTACCCGTGCATGAGAATAATATTTTCTGCGAGTTCCCTCTCTCCTTTCCCATGTGAGCAAAGAGCCCGGTCAAGCCCAGCGAGTGTAGTTGCACGTCGATGTTTTCCGACTAAAACATCGTGCCATGTTACAAGACACGGCCTAAAGACCAAGAAAAAACAAACAACAGAAAACGACTCGGAGAAGGGGGTTGCGAGCTGAGTGTTGTTGCACGCCATGGAAAGCAAATATTGCTCGACAGGGGAAATGGTGATCGCGCCCGGCGTGTGCTTGTTTATTCGTCCGCCTTGTTGTTGCAGGCGGTCGGGGGGAAAACGATCGGTGCCGTGCGGAGGTGCTTGCTATACAGGAAGAACAGCTAATGAAGTGGAGGAACAGTTAAGGGGACATCGGGAGCCGTCTTGGAGACCGATCACGGACCACGAATAGGCGGGGAAAAGAGATGGAGAAGTGGGAGAAGGTGAGAGAGATAATCCTTCAGTGACGTTACTCGGTCCTATGTACAAAGTCGTATTTCAAGACTATTTCCAACCTTTCAAGGCCCACTCACACACTTGCGCTCAGAGCGACCGCCACAACTAGGAACGAATGCAACGAGTTGGAGCGACGCGTTGCCGTGGCAACGAAGCACCAAAGGGTCGTCGTTCGCAAAGCATGGAGTTGAGCCGCGCTCAACTTTTTCGCTACGTTTGGGAACGGCCAAAACGACATACCAATCATGGGTCGAGGAGAGCTCGGCCGCGCGCGTTGCATGCCGGTCGTGGTTCCGCCTATCTGCGGACAAACAAGGCGTCGGTGGTGATCGTGGACGTGGTCGGCGTGGTCGAAGCTCTTCGTTCCGCGTAGAGCGCTATCCTTGACTGAGAATTCTCGTCGTGTGTCGCGATGATAAACCAGCGCGTCCTAGAAGAAAAGCTCCATTTATCCGCGCGGCAATGTCGTGGCGGCACCCTCAAGACAGTATAAAATAAAATAATTATTTAGACCAGAAAAAAAAAAGGCGACAGAAAGAGGTTGAGCACGAGTGCATACAAAAGGGAGAGAGAACGCCTGTTAAGGGAGCGAGAAGAGGTCTAAGTGTGAGCCAAAGGAATTGGTGTGAGAGTGCATTAAAGAGGCAGAAATTTAGAGCATCTGTGCGCGTGTCTAATATGGAATTGCCTCGGTGGTTTCGGGGGATCCAAAAGCGCTCGATGCTTGCTCATTTCGTGCACTAAACGCGAGCGCGCACTCGCACGCCCAAGAATATATCGAGGAAAAAGCGCACTAAAACCGCTCCAAATCTACCGAGGATATTCCCCGTAGGCAACGCCACTTATACTCGCGTTCACCCCAAGAACCGTATAGTAAAAAAAGGGCAGCCTCCTCGCGGAACGGCACTAATTGCCCCCCCCCTCCTCCCCTCGTGTGATGAACGAAGATATACGTAGCGCTATTTTATCGAGACGTTGCAAACGCCAAAGGCATCGCTTCTTCCTTCGACAACCCAATCATGTAAGAACTATACTCCGCGCAGAGCATAAATATTCGCAAAACTTTCTTGATGCGACAACAAGTAAGATAAAGAGTCGCAGTGCTGTTTTTCCCACGTCATTTACTGAGGGCTTGCGCAAGTCACTTGGGCTCAGTCGGTACGAACACGAGTCCCCGCTTTATCCAGGAAACGCAAATGCGTCCTCCAAAATGTTTAAAGAGTCCGCGACAGAAATAAAGGGCATCTCCCGAGCCTTCTGACGCCGCACCAAAAGCTCGATAGGCCACATTTTCGAATCGTAACAATCGCCAATAGAGCCTTTTCAGAACCCCTTAGGCAACACTGGCGTTCGCCATATGTTTCTTTCAAGTTGTTAGCGGAATATGGAAAGGACTCGGTTGTTTTTTTGGCGATGCAGTACTATGCATGAAATCTGAGGTCCAGTCAAGCTTAGAGACCCGGCAGAGGAGCGTGGGCAGACTGTGTATCGGCCATTGGCCTAGCACGACCGATCAGCACGGGAGAACTGACTCCACGTGCGAATAAATAAGGGCACGCGCTGTTCCAACCAGCAGCAGCAGCCATGGCCACACCGATTCGCCCGTCTGTCCTTTTTATCTGAACGATACATGGTGTCAGAAGTGCCAGAACTTTCCGCCTAAAGGTGAGAGTTCAGATTCCGCATGGTTGAGCTGAAGCCACCAGAAGGACTGCGGCTGTCTGAAAATGCTGCCGAGAACTGGAAGCGGTTTAAGCAACGATACTTCGCAGCTACAGAGACTACGAAGCCGAGAACGCAATACCAAAAGGCTGCGACCTTCCTGCACATTGCCGGTCAAGAAGCAATCGACGTGCTCAACACATTCGAGTTGACAGAAGAGGAGAAGAAAAACTACGATGTGTTGGTGAACCAGTTCCAAGAAGATTGCCTCCCGAGGGTCAACGAAACCTACGAGCGATACGTCTTCCGAACCAGAGTCCAGGAGCCTGGAAAAGGTTTCGAGACTTTCTTCCTTGACCTGAAGACGAAGGCAAGCACCTGCAACTTTGGGGATTTGTCTGATTCCATGCTGCGTGACCAAATTGCATATGGCTCATCCAGCAAAAACTTCGGGAAAGGCTTCTGCGAGAAAAAGATCTGACCCTTGTCAAGGCAGTTGATTTCTGCAAGTCCGCCGAAATATCCGAGCGCCAGAACAAAAGTCGAGTAGGTCGCTCTTAGGTCCCTCGTAACGAAAAGCGCCAAGCCAGGAGAGAGTGCAAGTACTGCAGCTTTGTTCATGAGCCCCGCAGATGCCCAGCGTATGGCAAGATTTGCAAACAGTGTGGAAAGAGGAATCACTTTGCCAAGGTATGCAACAGCTCAAAGAAATCCGTTGACAACGTGCTATATCCAGCAACGATCTCGGACGGGGACACCGATGATTTCGACATTCCAACCGTGAACGGAAAAAAGACGACAGAACGTGACTGGATCATCACCGCTAAGTTAGGCGGTCACGACGCGCGCTTAAAAGTTGACACCGGTGCCCAAGCAAATTTGCTTCCACTCTCAATGTTCAAAGGACTACGTCTTTCAACAACACCGGTGCACAGTTCCACCACTTTACGTTTGAGGGGTAAGCCTTTACCCCTCATTTTATTTACATATATACATCTACCAAAGGCTACCGAGGGTCACCGGTGAATCGATCGAAAAGGGTCTTCCACGAGCAGTGTCTCGTCAATCTTCTGCTTCTTTCTCGGTGTCCGATGTTCCTACAATACTCCCCCTCCTCGGTGTCGAAGGCATGGTTTTTGAAGCGCACATGACGTGAAGTGGATGTCTTGCACTTAAGTGGACTTCGAATCCGAAGTTCAGACTTGAGGTGTCTTGTTGAGGAGCTGTTTAGTTGCGCAGTATGTTCGGGCTTAAGTCGGTTAATAGGACACGAAATCTTTTCTTGCACCAAAGTCGACTTGGAAGGTCTCGGGTAACGTAGAAGGACGGGGTACGGGCCATCGTACGGGGCGTTCAAGGGTTTTCGTACTGCGTCACGTCGAACGAATACGTGTGTGCACTTCGTCAAATCAGAACTGACAAAAGTATTGTCGTTAGGTGGAAGTCGGGTCGGTGGCGGAGCTAACTCTCTCATGGTTTGTTTGAGTCGGACAACGTAATTTCGTGCGTCGGGAACGGCATCGGTTATAGTATTGTGAAAAAACTCACCGGGGAGGCGGAGTGTCGTGCCGTAAGTGAATTCAGCGGGTGTTTCCGTAAGGTCAGCTTTGTAGACCGTGCGAAGGCCAAGCATATCAAGAGGCAGTGCCTCAAACCAGTTGCCTGATTTAATCCGCGCTTTGAGTGATGTCTTCAGCTGTCGATGAAATCTTTCGACCATTCCGTTGGCAGCGGGATAATACGCGGTCGTGCGAATTCGGGATACTCCGAAGAGGCGTAGAAGTTCAGCAAACAGTTGGGACTCAGATTGACGGCCTCTGTCGGTTGTTACAGTGTCTGGCACACCAAAACGCGGCACCCACGATGTTACGAAAGCCGAAGCAACTGATTCAGCAGTTATGTCTGTTAAAGGCGTTGCCTCAGGCCAACGGGTGAATCGGTCTATACAGGTTAGAATATATACAAATCCATGTGATGGAGGTAGGGGACCAACAATGTCGATGTGGACATGGGAGAATCTGGCATCCGGAGGTTTGAAACGGGAGACTGGAGCTATTGTATGTCTCTGGATTTTAGTTGTCTGGCACTTGTGGCACGTTCTTGCCCATTCGCGTACGTCGGTGTTCATTTTCGGCCAGACAAAACGCGACGTGACCAATCGTTGAGTTGCACGAATACCTGGATGAGCCAGCGAATGCAGTGAGTCGTAAACAGGACGACGGAATTCGTTAGTGAGGAATGGTCGAGGCGTGCCTGTGGAGACATCAGAGGTCACTACTTCGTTACATCCGGGAATTCGGACGTCTTCGAGTTTAAGGGCTGTACTTCCAGAGCGTAGATGTCGAAGTTCTTCATCGTGTTTTTGTGATTCGGCGAGGCGACGAAAATCGATGTGATGCAAAAGGTTTGTCTCAGCGGACTGTATACTGACACGGGATAAAGCGTCGGCCGCTGGGTTGTTGGATCCCTTCACGTGTCGCACATCTGCCGTAAATTCTACGATGAAAGCCATTTGTCTAATTTCACGTGGTGAATAACCATCTCTGCCAGATGTCAAAGCAAAAGTCAGTGGTTTCTGGTCGGTCAATATGTGAAAAATGCGACCCTCAAGAAAGTACCTAAAATGCTTGAACTATAGCTAGGTAAATAGCTAGGAGCTCTCGCCGAAACGCGCTGTATTTCTGTTCGGTTGGACGTAATTTGTTTTGAGAAAAACGAGAGGGGTTGCCAGTGTCGCTCAACCTGTTGCTGTAGGACCGCTCCGACCCCTTCCTCGGACGCATCAGTCATGATGCGTGTTGGGGCGTTAGGCATTGGGCGGTGGAGCATTGTAGCATTGGACAGATCAGTTTTGATTTTCTCAAATGCATGCGATCTGTCCTCTGTCCAAATTATCTCTTGTTTCGGATTGTGCTTTGTAGACAAGATATCGGCAAGCGGTTGGGTTGTTGTGGCGCATTGAGGGAGGAACCGTCTAAAGAAGTTGATCAGGCCGAGAAATTCTCGCAGCTGTCTTGATGATGGTTGATCTCGGGAAATTGACAATCGCCTCAACCTTCTCAGGCAGTGGTTTTACTCCGGAACTACTAAGGTGGTGCCCCAAAAACGTCGAATTCGGAGACGCCGAATAAGCATTTTGCAGGGTTAATGACGAGACCATTGTCTGTCAAGCGTGTGAGAAGAAGGCGAAGATGCTCGATGTGTTCTTCTTGCGTCTTGCTTGCTACTAGGAAGTCGTCTAAGTACGCAGAGCAAAAATCTAACCCCGTGTGACTTGGTCAATAAAGCGCTGAAACGTCTGTGCTGCATTTCGGAGTCCAAACGGCATTCGGACGAACTCATACATGCCGAAAGGTGTGACTATTGCCGCCTTTGGGATGTCATTGAACTGCACAGGTATTTGATGATATGCCTTGATCAGAATCGATTTTTGACAAAATAGTTGTGCCATGTAGATTGTGGGAAAAACCTTGGATGTGAGGTATGGGATATTTATCGGCCGTTGTGACATTATTCAAAGCTCGATAATCCCCGCATGGGCGCCAACCGCCGGGTGTGGCTTCAGGCACCATGTGTAGCGGCGAGGACCAAGAGCTTTTCGATGGCCGTATAATTCCCAGCTCCAGCATATGGTCAGACTCCTGCCTCACGATTTTTAGTCGTTCTGGAGCTAGTCGACGAGCGCCAGCGGAGATCGGTGGTCCGGTTGTGACAATGTGATGAGTAATGTCATGCTTTAGAGGACGTATCACGTTGCACGGTCGAGTGAGGTCAGGAAATTCGTCTAGAAGTTTGTTGTAGATGTTGCTCGGAGATGGTGGGAATACTGGGCGAGGTAGTGCAGTGACCATTCCTGCTGCAGCGAGACGTGTCGTGGGGTCAAAGAGTTGTGAGTTTCGAATGTCCACCCAGAGTTCGAAGAAGGACAGGAAATCTGCCCCCAAAATAGGTTGATCTACATCAGCCACAAGAAAAACTCCATCGGAAAATGCGCGAAAACCCGAAATCAAGTGTAAGCGACTTCTGACCGTACGTGGTAATGCTGGATCCGTTTATTGCTTGAAGATTTGATGTGTTGTTTTTAGTCTTGCGTTCTGTTGGAGAAGATGGTATCACGCTGACTTGTGCTCCAGTGTCAACCAAAAATTGTACCTTGGTGTGTTTTTCCACGATGAAAAAGAGGTGACCTATGGGCTTCAGCACTTGACCGGTCACCATTAGCAAGTGCTGCGGGCGTTTTCCTTTGACCAACTGCAAAAAGGGGAGCAGTGGTGCGCTTGGGCTCCAAACTTTTTATGGTACCAGCAGAGTGGCTGTTGCCTCGATGGACAAGGTGAAGGAAGACGTTTTGCTCGGGGTGGTTCAGGCGCACGTGAGTAACGCTGTCCTATGGCAGCCACCTGGTCCACCAGCATCGCGACGTTTTCTTGTAGGTGTCTGAATTCTTCGGGAGTCGGACCCGAGGTGGAGAGCCGCGGCTGCTGCCAGTCGCTGGTGGACTGCACGACAGCTTGGATGTTGTGGGGCGCTGCATCAAGGAGCTTGTCAGCTAGTTCGGCAAGGTTGTCGATGCAAATATTGCCAGAAGTGGTTAAAATCATGCGCACATTGGACGGCAACCGCTGCAGAAAAAGTTGACGTAAGATCGAAGTGTCCATGGCCGAGGCCTGGCTTCCCAGAAGTTGTTTCATACGACCAAGGAGTTGAGAAGGTTTTCTGTCCCCGAGTTCCTCAATTGTGAGTAGCTTGCTGCAGCCGACGCTGCTCTGAAGCGATTGTTCGACGGATCAACTCATTCTTTAGGTGATCATAGGGATCTTGGGCGGGGGAGAAATTACTATGTCACATACCTCCGAGGCCTCGGTTGAAGACAGTGACGTGACACCTTCTCGGAATTTCGTCGTCTGAGAAGTGATGTTCCGGCGAGCGAACTCTTGTTCGATCTGAACAAACCAAAGTTCCGGGTCCGCCGGCCAGAACGCCGGGAGCCGTCGGGTGACTGAAGCGAGTTGTTGAGTTAAGCGACGGGTAAACTCGTCCTGGTGTTGGTCTTCGTCGGCTTCAGCCATGTCGTACAATGTGGTCTCCAAGGCCTCAGGCGCCCACGGAGTTCTGAGACATCATAAGTGGAGGTCAGGATACTGGAGCGGCGCGGTCTGACGGTGCTGGAGGCGTAGTAGATCACGTCCGGGTCACCACATGAAGGGTAAGCCTTTACCCCTCATTTTATTTACATATATACATCTAGCAAAGGCTACCGAGGGTCCACGGTGAATCGATCGAAAAGGCTCTTCCACGAGCTGTGTCTCGTCAAGCTTCTGCTTCTTCTTTCTCGGTGTCCGATGTTCCTACACGTTCTTACGGAGGGTCACCATTGGAGCACGTTGGAAAAGTTTCTCTCGAAGGTCATATTCTCTTATCTTCTTTGTCATGAAGAAAGGGAAGCAGGCCCTTCTCGGCCTTGAAGCCTGTGAATAGTTTGGGCTGGTTAACCGAGTGGACTCGATAAGTGACCACAGCGGCCTCAAGCAGCGAGTGATGTCTGAATTCCCAGGATTGTTCCAGGGCCTCGGAAGAACCAAAAGGGAGTACAAGATGGTACCCAAAGAAAACTCACAACCAGTAGTTATACCAGCCCGACGTGTTCCACATGCTCTCATGGACCCCTTGAAGGCTGAGCTTGGGAGGATGGTCGCAGGCAGTATAATCACCAAGGTCCGGGAGCCCACTGACTGGGTAAGCCCTTTAGTTGTAGTAAGGAAGAAAAAAGGGAAGATCCGTGTTTGCATGGACCCCAAGCACGTAAATGCCGCCTTGAAAAGAGAACATTTCCAGTTGCCGCGTCGAGAAGATATCGAAGCAGAATTGACAGGCGCAAAATATTTCAGCAAATTAGAAGCGAATAACGGGTTTCATCGAATTCCACTTGACAGCAAAACGTCCCACACTTGTACATTTGCGACACCCTTTGGGCGCTATCGTTATTTCGGCATTGCTTCAGCACCCGAGGTTTTTCAGAAAGCCATGAGCCAAATATTTGACGATCTTCCGGGTGTCAGAGTTTATATCGACGATGTTCTTGTTTGGGGCTTTTCACGTGAAGAACATGACTTCCGACTAAGAGCAGCACTGAGAGCTGCAAAATCAGGCGGAATAACACTCAACGCTGAGAAATGTCAGTTTGGTGTCCAAGCGATACGCTACCTTGGTGACGACGTAAGCTGGAGGGGAATCACACCAGAGCCCTGAACTCATACAGTGCCTTCAGGACCCCCACCTCCCCAGAACAAGAAGGAGGTTCAACGCCTTTTGGGAGCAGTTAATTACTTCGGAAAGTTTCTTACTAATTTATCCGATAGAACAACTCTGCTTAGAGCCTTGATCAAAGAAGACTCAGTCTTCGAATGGAGCAGTGCCCATCCGGGTGAGTGGTGTGCACTAAAGCGAATGCTGACAGAAGCTCCAGTATTGACTATTCTTGACCCCTCCAAACCAATTAAACTGTCAAAAGACGCATCAAAAGTAGCACTAGGGGCTGCCTTGTTCCAGCAGCACGGGAAAGAAAGGCGCCCAGTAGGATATGCATCACGTGTACTGACAGACAATGAAAGCAGATATTCACAAATTGACAAAGAAAATCTGGGCATAACCTATGGATGCCAAAAGTTCCACCAGTTTGTGTACGGTCAGTCCATCACCATCGAAACGGACCATCGTCCGTTACTAGCAATAGAAAAAAGCTTTTGGAGACGTGCCACAACGACTTCAGCGAATTTTTTTTTACGACTCATGCGATACGATTTTACATTACAGTTTGTCCCCGGCAAGCAACTTGTACTGGCAGATGCGCTGTCCCGGCTAAACCAAAGAAGCACAAATTCAACTACAGACGATGTCGAGGTTCACGCAGCAGCTGCACTATCCACCCTTGTCAGCGACAAGACCAGGACACGACTCATTAAGGAAACGGCACAAGATGGTGAACTGCAAGACGTCATCAACGCACTTATGAATAAAGCACCACTGCAAGGCAAGTTGAAGCCATTCCTATCGGAACTTACAGTCATTGATGGCATACTGCTGAAAAGCACTAAAGTTATTGCACCACAAAGTCTAAGACGCGAGATGCTACACCGTGTACATAGCGGACATCTAGGAATAGGGAAATGCAAATCTCGTGCATGGCAATTGATGTTTTGGCCAGGGATGACATCTGACATTGTTGTGTGGATAAGCAAGCGTTCCACCTGTAAATATTTTGCGCATCAACACCCAGATGAACCACTGATGATGCGAGAAACAGCTAGGAAGCCATGGGCGAGAGTTGGAGCAGACCTGTGTCACTACGCAGGTAAGACTTATCTAGTAGTCTACGATTCCTACTCCAATTTTCCGGAAGTCGCTGAGCTGCCGGACACGACGTTTAAACAGTAATTGACGTTCTGTCAAGCATTTTTTCAAGACACGGAATACCTATGGAAGTCTGCCCAGATGGGGGACCACAATTCACTGCACGCGAGTTCACAAATTTTGCTGCGCGTTTTGACTTCGTGCACGTGACCTCTAGTCCTCACTTTCCCAGGTCCAACGGCCTCGCCGAGAAAGGTGTTCAAGTGGTAAGGAGGCTTCTAAAGAAATGTCAACATTCCGGCGAAGATGTTTGGCTAGGTTTACTTAACTACAGAGCGACGCCACTCAAGTGTGGAGAAGCCCCTGCAGAGCTACTAATGGGGCGCAGGCCGCGTACTCTTCTTCCGGACTTCACAACCCGGCCCGCTCGCACCGTGCGCAAGCATGCTCACAACTTGCATCAGGGACACCGACTACCCCCACTGGAAGATGGAGATTGTGTTAACGTCAGAGGCCCCAAATTATGGGACACGAAAGCGCGGGTGGTAGGCAATGAAGGGCCAAGGTCCTACCGAGTTTACACGAACGGAGACGAGAAATCCGCCGGTATCGTCAACATCTTTTAAAAATTCAACAAGAGGCCTGTTTTTCAGATGAAAGTGGTTCAGACGGGTACGACACTGCAGACGAAACTGTGCCACCACAGATGGCTCCTCCAGGCAGCGGTCTTGGTAGTACCATCAGTCAGCATCCGGAAACCCCACCATCGCCGCCTCCGCCCCGAAGATCATCCCGACGAGTGTGTCCTCCGCATCGTCTGATGGCGAATTCCGCTCGCAGATCTCGAGCGCTCCAAAAGCGCTCCATTTGGAGCGCGCATGTCCGCTCGCAGATCTGGCTCTAGCTGGTCATCTTCCCCGGTACATGTCCGGCAACGCCTGCTCCACGGAGCGCCTCAAACCCCGCCGATACAGTACCGCCTGAACTTGCTCTGCGGGATTTCACAGAACTTTCCGGAAGTTGACAGAGCGCCTACGTCATTTCCTCCTAAATCCGCAGTGCACATTCGCGGCGAGGTTGGCGAGGTCGGCGGGCCGGTCGGGCCACGGTCGGGTCGACGAGTTGGTTCTGTTCGGATGCGTCGGATGTTTACGTGGAATTGTGACGGCTCGAACGCTTCCACCTCGCGTAGATCAGGGATACAAAGCCGGGACTGTGGAGTGTGGCAAATCGCAAGCGCTGACATCTGTGATCGTGAGAGGAAGAACGAGAAAAAGAACGACAGAAAAACCGGAGGCAGACGCAAGGTTTGGCCTGTTCATTCTGCCGCCAATGATTGTTTACCTTTTTACACTGCGTTCCGCCGGCGTTTCCCGTGCAATAAAGCAAGAAGAGATTAGGCAACGACCGTGCAAGTGATGGCTTGTTACCTCTGTGTTTCTTAAAGTCGTACCAGAAATCTAACCCACCGCTGGCAATCGCTGTCCGTGGCCCCGCCGCCTCGAGGCGGCCGAAAGGTATGTGACGGTGCCGAACGCGGACGTCCTCGTTATTTGCGACATGGGCGCCGTGGTAACGTATACATTTCGCCCGGCCTGTGTCGCGTGTTGTGTATCGCGTGTTATTTCTGCAGCTAAGCTGTGACCATTGTCACTGGTCGTCGGAAAGATCAGCCGGCTGAGTGCCTTGGTGGGCTTGTCAGGTTCGAGCAGCGGCCATTTGAACGGCGGAGGAGGAAGTGGGGGAGGGTGTGGGGAGGTCGCCCTGCAAAATGCGAGTTCATCTTCCCGTCGTCGATTCGGAGCGGGTTCCACGGAGCGGAATTTTGCCTCCCTCGCGGATTTTGGAAAGCGCTCCGGATCTACGAGTGGAATTCACCATAACCTATGAGGAGAACTTTGAGCAAAAGGAATAGTTTTTTTGTAAAGAACGGAAGGTGTATCGGCCATTGGCCTAGCACTACCGACCAGCACGGGGGAGCTGGCTCCACGTGCGAATAAAAAAGGGCACGCGCTGTTCCAACCAGCAGCAGCAGCCATGGCCACAACGATTAGCCCGTCTGTCCTTTCTATCTAAACGATACAGACTGGCATTGGAGGCGTATGGGAATACAACAAATGAAGGAGTGCAGGGAGACATGGGATGGTCATCTTTCGAGGTTAAAGAGGCGATCAGTAAGTTCAACTTTTGAACAAAGGCCAGACACAATTCAAGATACACGGTGGGCGAGAAAGGCACATAAGCATTTGTACATGAAACGTCTGGACACGAAATGGACAAACCAAACCCGTAAACTGAAATTCAAATACCAACAATCAAGTGCATGTACAGAGCAGACTACCTCTGCGAAAAAGGAAGTAAAAGAAGCTGAGAAAAATATGTGGGAGGAAAGAATGCAGGCAAAATATCCATAACTATGTGTAGGGGACGAAAACAGGAGATAAGAAAGGAATATTGTAATAAGGTGGAGAACTGGGCCAGTTGGTTGACGTTATACATGATGGGGAAAAAACAGCTCAGGAAACACGGACTACGAAGAGGAACACACACGACAGGACAATGCTGTACTCGCAACTGAAGAATTTTAATAAAGGAAACAAAGACAGAAAAAACATACACCGTATCTTAAAAGATTGTACAAAAAACAAGGGACCACTCTCGCCAACCGTGAAGCGTGTCAATGAACTACCCGTTCACTACGTCACTCATGTTTTGCCGCAGGAAGGAAATTTCTTTGGCTGACAGCGCCAATGACGGTTCACTAACACATGAATGACCATGACACAGAATATGGAAGGCCTCAATGATCTCTCTCGTCACCCTATCCTTGTGCGCTCCCAGGACGGTGACTCTGCCAAAGTCAGGCACGACACTTGCAATCTCTGCAATGAACGGGCAAGAGTCCCCCAACCGTAGCTCCGAGCGAATATGAGTGCTCTCGTAATCTCTCATTCAGACATCTTCCTGCTTGCCCCACGTAGCACCTGTTACACGACAAAGGTATCTTATATACCACACACGAAATACAAGGGACAAAGGGTTTTCTGTGCGCCTTGCTGCACTTCGCGCTGGAACGACCGACTGCCCCCGCACCAATCCTGGAACATATCTGGCCTATTTTTTGGGGCGCCGAAACACTACGGGTATTCACACACCTGCCACCTCCACTTGTTTCCGGTTGTGGGAAACGCGGCGGAGGTGAGGGACTACTACCACACGCTTCTTCCCCTTTCCGGCCTCGTTCTCTCCACCCCTTCAGCCCCTTCTTCGAGAAGCGAACTGGAATTTCCTTCCTGCGGCAAAAACATGAGTGACGCATGTTGAACAGGTAGTTCAGTGACACGCTTCACGGTTGGCAGAGTGGTCCCTTGTTTTTTGCCACAATCTTTTAAGATACGGTGTATGTGTTTTTTCTGTCTTTGTTTCCTTTATTCAAATTCTTCAGTTGCGAGTACAGCATTGTCCTGTCGTGTGTGTTCCTCTTACGTGGTCCGTGTTCCTGAGGCTGTTTTTTCCCATCATGTATAAAGGAATATTGGTACGATAATTCACGGGGGAGCTCGTTGTTATTCGAGGCTAGAACGAGAGTCTCGAGGACGTATGCGAAGGCGAGACAATAGAACATGTGGTGTTGAGGTTGCACGGGCCCGCTGGGTCCCGCCCTCCCGGAGGGGGCGACCGATTTAGCCGGAGCGGTGGGGTTGGCAGGCGAAAACGGAAGAATGGATAAGTGCATTTTAATAACAAAGAAAAAGATTGGAAGACTGGTGGAAATTGTCTAGGGAGAATTGAATGACGTACAACTAACTGACACAGCTGGGGACGGGCGGGACACAGGAAAATTTCACCCGCGTGGGCGCCCGGCTCAACGTCTCCACCCTGTCTGCCAGGGGTGGAACCCCAGCCCGAGCCTGCCTGGCACCGGGCAGACCCTGTCCGCCCGGCCAGAAGTGGCTAGGTTTGACCAGCGGGATTGGCGACTCCCTCGCCGGAAGAAAGAAGGCGGGGGGGGGGGGGGGGGCGGGGAGGAGGGAGGGGTGTTTTCGCTCTTTCGCCTGATCCCCGAAGGTCACCCTGGTGATATCCCACACCGCCTGGTGATAGCTACGAAATTGTAGAGGGTAAGCAAATTGGCAAAGTAAAAATCCTACTTTTGGTTCTAATATCTAGGCTAGGTGGCGCGAGCAATCGCCTTTATAAAGAGTGCAGCCGTTAGCATCCATCCATCCATCCATTGGGGTAGGAAGCACGTGAATGGCTCCGTGTAGTCGCCGAACGCTGACGCAGCCTCGTGTCCAATCCGTGTTCGAAGAACGTGCCCAAACAATGGCGCACTCGGGCTACAGTGAAGGAGTGGGAAAATAGCCGGCCTCCAGGTGAGGCGCTTCGTGTAGAACCTACCAGGTAGCGCTGGTGTTCGATTCCGGGACACTCCTGCCAGCGAAGTTCGAGCCAAGCGTAGCTGTTTTTGATCTTAGCGGTTCATTAGTGTGGCCTATGTGTGCTTTGTGGGTGTTTCAACGTCTATGAATTCATGCTTACTTGGGCAATATAGTGAAAACCGGGGTAACCAGTCTTGCATGCTGGCGCGTAGCGGTGCGCATCCGTTTTCTTTATCTTCGTTTTCATTGCTTAGCGACAAGACTCGAACCTATGTAGTCCCAACGCCAAGCACTAGACATTCACGAAAACGAATTGCGATGACGACCATAGACACCACAGAAACCCTATGAGAACGTACGTGACGCCATACCCCATGTTACAGTAGCCGTGCATGTCCTCCGGATTTCGACAAAAGCGCCGCTCGCTGGCAGTCTACACTTCTGGCTTCACACGGCCGATGGGGCGCCGCCGACGCTTTTCCACTGCCCCTAGATTCTAGTTCACTGTACTCGGGTGAGCCTTTTCGAAAGTCCGCGCCATCGCGTATCCACCATTGCTCGATCACGTTGCCCAGAGCGCGTGATCGACGTAAAGATACGAGCTGCATCAGCGTTGGATTTGATCATGCGCTCCGAACCATCAACGTTACTTGATGGACTTCTGAAATGGGTCTATTCACGTAGCAGTATACTCGATGGTGCGCATCTTTCGAAAATTGCGCCCCTTCCGCAGTAAGCAGCCTAATAGGGATGATTGGGGAACAGAGTGCCGCTGCAGAATGGGTTACTTAGGGATAGGTTACATTGTGGCCGGGTCATTACCGTAAGACGCGCAAATCGCATAGAGACTATACAAGCCGATCACGTCGGGGGAGCACGGCACACAGAGCGCCAGCCAACGCGGAAGTTCAATTAGCGGTTCGCGGTAACGAAGACTTCCGAATATTAGATCAACCGAATATTGATTAATAACGAGTGAAAAACAATCAAACACGAGGCGCCCCAAGAAACAACGGAGTGTGTGTGTGTGTGGGGGGGGGGGGGTAGTGGAGGGAGGGAGCATCAGTCGCATCACTAACCGCCCCCCCCCTTCCACAGGATTATCCGGTGTCCCGTTAATTAAAAAATAAATACGATATTCTACTCGTTGCTTCTTCTTTTTATTATAGTTTCGCTATCCCTAATCCAACCTCGTGAAAACCGATGCTAACTGAGTCGAGTAGGTAGTGCGCTTGAGATCAGGGGAAGGTCACTGATAGGATAAGCATGAAGGTTTTCTGATTGTCCAGCCTCCTTAGCAAGACCTTCGATAACAGCTGGGCGTCATCTTGAGCGTGAAGGAACAGCCCAAGCAGGGCTGAAGGAGTCGCCACTCACCGCGTCATTCGCGACACCAGCAACACCTAGCGGGAAAACGTTGAACTGGCCGGAACAGATCGCGATTCATTTTTGTCTCTCGTGGCTTCCGTTATCGCGTGCATGTTGTCGATGGCTGACCCAATAGCCGCCGAGGTAAAGCGACGCAGTTGCGTTAGTTGCGTCCAAAGTAACGAAAACGGCAGCAACGACACGGCCACAGGGAAACCCGGGGCTCATAAGGGCCCAAGAAAGGCCTTGCATTGTTTCTCACGTTGCGCCAACAGTTGCCCCGTGACTTTCTGGTTAGTGATCGTATCAGCGTGCCGCTTAGGTCGCTCGGAACGTAAGCTACGCAACCGCATGAACCGGACACTCTGCGCTCATCGACGTTAAGCAGCGCGGTAGGAGGACCGTGGGCAGTTCTTTCATCGCTTCCTCGAAAAAGGTGAAGCCTCAGAGAAGCAGCTCGCTTACGCCCCCACACCGTTGCGGGTCTCGAACGTAAGTGGATCAATACCGTGGCAGAACATTTTGAGGTCAATGTTCGCCTGCTGAAACCGAGTATTGTGCGTGGAGCTCGCACAGGGCACGGCACGACCTGCTTTCGACCGCCATATCTTCCCGAGGGTGGCGACGTCTATAGGTCATTGGAGTCGCGTACACTCCATACTAAAATGTTTCCACAGCCCAGCGTGCAGTCTCCACAGCATGCAGCACGTGCATGTTCCTTGCTCCAGAAAGCGAGCAAAGCGCGCGCCATATACGCACGAACGTTCAAGATGGCACCGGCCAGGAGCCTTTTCTGGAATAGGCTAGAAAAAGTCGCGCATTTGGCCAGAGTTTATTGCGAGATGAAAACCACAAAGGTGACCTACTGACCTGCGGCTATGAATCCCATCTTTACCCTCTCCTCTTTCGCCAGCCTTCTTTCTCTCAACTGAACACGGGGCTCAGGAGCCTCCGGAAGGAACTCGGTTATCTTATTCCCGGAGTACGCGTTCAAGATCTCAAATTATCGGGCTTTCGAAGATTTAGTGGGCATAAAAATTACTTTTGAATTGATGCTATATCGTTTGTGTTACGGAAGACAGGTCTCGCACGGATTCGCACCACTACGTGCGACTACGACCCTTCCTATATATTTTCTTTTTTATAGACGCGGCCGCTGCGGGTCTTTATGGTACGGGTTGTCGCCTTTCCGCAGTGCCGTGGCTCTCCTGATCCATTAAAGCTACTATCACAATTACGTCAGAAAGCTTTGTTAAGGAGAGCCTGAAACAGTTCGCTTTATCCTTCGTAACACACCACGACAAAGGAGCGTCCGGCTGTAGCTGCAGGGCAGTGAATAGGAGGCGCCTCGGTCGACTGCTGGACTGCGCTGCTGGTGACCAAAAGGGGCAACTTTGGGAAGGCCATGCCACCGAGCGATTGGGCACGAGCGTTGCGTCACAGCTTGGGGAGGAGTCCAATGATTGCGGCCTCAGGCCTTCTCAGAGTTGAAACAATTCCCCATAAGATGGCGCCACCTGTTAAACAAAACTTCATTGCACGGCGAAAATAGCGTTGCCCGTGAGTATACTCTTTTCTTATAAACACTGCCCTACTTGCGCTGTTAATTTTGCGACATCGAAAAACCAATTTGCCCAAGCCGCCGTTTTGCCAGCTTAAGCATCACCGGATTTCTTGTCTTCACGCTCCTTGCTTGGCGTTTCGTCACTTAGCGTTCTTTTCGGCTATGTCGCACTGGCCGCGGAGCAAAAATAAGATGATTCACCTTGCGTTGCTTAAGCAGAAGTTTCCCTCAAGTTAGTAACAGTCTCGCTCGCTCACGTCTGTCTATGTGAGACACAACGCAGGAGAGAGAAAACCACGAGCAAGCGACAAAACCCGTGCACAGCATACAAACCCCGCTTTCGATCGATAGAACCGAATCCCCGAAGCCCCTTTCCAAATCATCCGCCCATCCCTCTCACGCAAGAAAGCGGTTTTGACACTTGGGGAAAGTTTGGGCGCATAAAATATCGGAGATTTTGAATCCCCGCCGAGCATATCCGCCTGCGGTGAGCGGCGTCAAAGGCGTGATGAAACGGGGCTCGAGCACTTTCCACATACGGAGAGCTCCCAGGTGGGTGTTCAAGCCTCAAAACTGCGGAAGGTTTACACTACTGGCATCCGGCAATGTTTACCGCAAATGAGGATCGCTGTAGGCTCCGGCGCTGCACATGTCAAGGGGTTCCATACAGACAGGCAGTTTGAGTTCTGCTTAGCAAAACCTAGTTTGCAACGAGGTGTGGAAGCTTTAAAAATCTATAGTAAAGTATCACTGGACGCCATATTTGAGGGCACTGTTTAGAGCGCATGCTCAGAACATTAATAGGCTGCAAAGACTGGCAATATTGGTGGTGCCGAATGCACCTTACAAAATAACTGTGGAAGCTCGCCGAAAGCAAGCGCTCCGCAGTCGCGCAAACAGCTTTGGCCGGCAGTAAATACTCCCTATGGGAGGCATTCACTGGCGGCTATAGCTAATGAAAACCGCTCAGCAGGCACTTTCCTCGTGTGACGTCACACTACAAAAACTGCATGTAAGCATACTTGGCACTCGCTTGAGGCGTTATCATGTCTCTTGTATGAGTGAGGAAAATGGCTCGCTTTTTGAGGAATGCGCTTGTACTGCAGGGGCGTCGTTTCGGATCATCGTGAACGCGAAAAAAGGGGGTGCCGTTAGAGACTCTTAGCAAACCGTTACCGTGCTCCGCTCACGGCACTACCGGAGCCTCGAACATGCTTTTTAAAGCGTGCTTTAAAGGCTCCGCTAGTGCGGTGAGCGGAACGCGATAACAGCTTTGCTAAAAGTCCTTATGGACTAGCGGATAACGTGATTTAACCGGTGGAACTGAAGGCTTCAGAACCGCTAATCGTTTACTAATTCGAACGAATAACTAAACCATGAAGAGGTCACATTAAAGAATAGGGTAAATAACCTTGTGCCGTACGGCGTCCGCGTGTCAGAAGCTAAGTTTGAGGCCCTTGCAGATCCGACGGCATGACGTTCGTGACGGAGAAAAGCCGCAGTCGCAGTGAGCAACGCATGTGACACGCTCTAATGCACGGCTGCGGGTAACCTCACGTGCTGCGCTCCGCCACTCTATTGGCTCGCACGGGCAGCAACCCTTTACCAGGTTATCTTAGAACCAATTATAATATCGTCGTCGCTTCTTCTGAGGTATCTGTTTACAACAACGGACTACGACAAAGAAATCCGGCGAATTTATGCGGAAGATTCCTTCTTTAATTGCTTTCGAGTACGAGAGAAGAAGTAAAAGTTCTATTGCGGCATCAAAAAAAGAAAAAAAAGAAGAAGAAATTTGATGAAACAAGAAGAAAGGAGCGTCCTCGGATTGGACCCCATGTGCGCTCAAGAGCGCGCTATAAGGAGCCAGAGACAGAGTCGTATTTAATCAAACAGGTCTTGAGAAAGAAACATAGCCCTGGAAACAACCAAGACCCTCAACGAGATTCGTTCTAGCTCGTTTCAAGGACCCATCTTCACCTCAGCGAAGCGTCATAAACGGCGCACATACGCACCGAGTGATAAAGAAAAACAATACAAAAATATATAATAAGAGGGAAGGAAATGTCATGTAGCGAACGAAGAAAACAAAGAAAGACGATGTTAAGGCAATCCTCGAATTTCGGTTGCGAAGTTTCGTAAACCTATAGAAGGCTCGATGAAGTACCGCCCGGAAGAAATATATATATATATATATATATATATATATATATATATATATATGATATATATATATATATATATATACCGTATATATATATATATATATATATATATACAAGGAGTGTCAAACAGAACCGAACCGGACCGAAAAACGGAACTGAATAGTATTTTCCGGAACTGAGCCCGAACTCCGACGTTATATTGTTATCGCGATGAACCCGAACCGGAACTGAACCGGAAAAAAAATAACGGTTACCGGCTCATGTCAAAACGGTTCGGCCACGCGCTGTTGACAATGAATGAGCTATCAATGCCATTTGTTCTTTAAGTGCCGTCAACTGACACACACCTCGCTTACATATTTTTGTTCTCCACTCAGTCTTAAGAATATAAACGCTGCATCATGAATCTTGACAAACGCTGCATCCATGAATCTTGACATAGGAACCAGTATTGCGCTGATCGCGGCTTGCACGGAAAAAAAAAATTTTGAAGGCTGTGCAAAAAAAAAAAAAAGAAATCGCGTCACGGGATTTCGTTTTCCTACAATCTCGTAAATCCTAAATGCTGCTGTGTGCTCATTTCATAACACGTTTCTGAGAACGCGCGAGTTCTTGAAGCTTGCTTCCATCGGAATGAGAAAAGAAAAGGCTGTGGAGTTTGATAATGTTTGAGGGAGAGAAAGAAATTGTATTTACAGTTGAAATGAGCATTCATGAATTATATCTGCTCTTCGCTGCCCCAACCACCGGTCAGAGTATATCGAGCTATGAAGTGTCAAGATTTACATGCCGTATTTTTTCGTACCGGAAACTATACTTCGTTTCAGCTTGGGTCCAGACGCAGCCGATGCTACAAGCACGACATGTCGGCATATTAGAACAGTGCTTGCACTGCACGAGCACTCGCGCTTGGCAGGGATGCTGAAAGCCCGGAGCTCGCGCTTGTGGCATGGCTGCGTCTGGACCGAAGCTGAAACGAAGTATCGATAAATGCGGAAAAAAAACAAAAAAAACAGGGATACAAATCCTAGTCGCTCGCGGAGCGAAGCGCTGCGCACTTCCGGGTGACACAAGGATCTGCCGAGCTTCTGTTGCTTCCGTCGCCTGCCCAACGTAGTCATGGGACTCAAGCGGGCGCGTGCGCTCCAGAACCAACGCTCAGCAGGCGCTGGAGTTAGCGCCCGTGACAGACAGCCCTGTCATCAGACAGCCGTTGTTTGCCGCTTGCATTGGCTACAGGCTTTTATAAACGTTATGCACTACTAGTTTCGACAATGTATCCCGTTTCGTATGTGCTGATTTCAGATGTTTTATTTGTAATTTATTTTGATGTTGCAATTTGTCATTTATATTTCCGAACCGGTTCGCGAACCGGTTTAGTGCTCCGAACTTATATGTGTGGTGTGTGTGTGTGTGTCACATTATTGCTGTTTTCATCAAGGGTTTTGCTTTTCTTCTCAGTTATACCCACGCCTTCGGCCCCCCGCCACCATGCCCGTTGTATACACAACGGGCATGGTATGGCATGGTATATATATATTTATATATACATACAGCAAATGTTTTCTTTTAACTCTGTCAACTCAAATCCAAAGACCGAGTGAAATAAAAAAGGGAAAGAAAAACAATGAAGGAAAGATGTATATGAAGGGCAACGCAGGAGAAAAATACACCCCTTTTTCTTTCTTGGGTTTTCTTCACTCGACGCGCTTAATATCTTTTCAGCATTCCGCCAGGGTGAGTATTGTTAGAAAAGGGCTAACACTGAATTTATATATATTAGCAAAAAAAAAAAAATCAGTAGGTGGTGCAGGTCGCCACCTGACTCAACAGGTCCAGCCACATTCCTCCATCGATCCACCTATATATATATAGATATATATATATTATTTTCGGTCTGTTTCAAGATTAAGGAATGTATGGCGTCATGAAGTCACCAGGCTCGATCTAAAACGGGCCGTAAAAATCGACGTCCCCACAAAGCAATCTAAACTTTTCGTCAAAGGTGTATATCTCTCAGGTTTCTCGTCAAATCACAAAGCGTAGCGCCCTTTCTGTCAAACACAGGGGGCCAAAGAACTTGCCAGGGACAGCGGCGGGCGGCGACGCAGACGACTGAGTCCGACGGCGGGGTGCGTTTGGCTGGACTTATCCATGAGGCCAAAGTAGACTCTTCCATCAAACCTGATTTTTAAGGGGCGAAGCTCCTTAGGGGCTAGCCATGTCCGTGTGTCCGTCCGCCGTAGCCCGGCGTCGGGTGCTCGTGCTTCTGCTCGTGAGATCACGTGCTCACGAGCACGTGAGCACATGCTCACGTGCTCGTGCAGGGTAAAAAAAAAATTGGAAAAAAAAAGATGAAAAAAAATTATGAAAAAAGAAAAAGAAGAAAAAAAGAGTAGGGGTTTTGAGATGCCATCCCATCTGTCTGCTTAAAGAAAGAAAAAGAAGAAAACCACACATTCTCCTACTGCCATGAATGAAAAGGACCGAAAAGCTCGGCATGCAGCGCCTCAGCGTCTACGTAGACAGCAAGCTGCTCCGAAGACCAGGGCGCGAGAAGCTGCTGCACAGCGTCAAAAGCGCCAAGCGGACCCGGAGTTGAGAGCTCGAGAAGCGGCGGCAAAGCGTCAACACCGACAGCAAGCAGCAATACCTATGACCAAAATCAGTATCATCAGCGCCACCCGAGCTTCGCCCCAATCAACATCCTTCACCACGTGGAGATGTTTCTTTTTATTAATACGCCAGCACCCAGACCTCGAATTCAGCCACCGATGCTCTCCCTATCCCATTCCCAGTATTATTTTTTTTGTCAAATATGTCGCGTTTTAATTTAATCTAAGCTGGGCTACGCGAGGTGGATGCTCCCCTGGCCTGGCTGGCTGCTCGATGTTCGATCTGAACATCTGATGGCGTTCTTTTGATGCGATAAATGTTCTGCTTTCTATGGACCTTTTCTTTAACTGCGCCGCCATCTTGATAATTGCGGTGCCGACGACGCCGTCTAGCGGTTTAAAAAAGAAACACCGGCTAGTCCTGGCAGCACAGCTACCTGGGTAGGCAACGGTGTGGGTATGGGGGAACTTGGCTAGACTTGGCTATAGTGGGCTGCAATAACTTGGTTGGAACTTGTCCGGTCGAATCCAGCTGGCTACTCACAGGCTAGAGGCACTATCACAGGCCATCACCTTGCCCATACAAAATGGTCTATGATCGTCTATGGAAAATTATATGGCAGGCTATCACTCCCTATGGCTTTCTATGGTCGGCCATAGAAATCGATAAAGACGAAGCTATAGCCAGCTATAGAAAAATCTATGCGCCATATGTGTCTAAAGACTGTGAACCAATAAATTTTCTTTACCCGCCTATAGAAAATTCTATAGCCACACTTCTAAAGACTGGGAACCAATAAATTGTCTTTAACTGTCTAGAAAATTTTATGGCCCTGAGTCTGAAAGACTGGGAACCAATAACATTTCTTTAGAAGCCTATAGAAAATTACATGGCACCATGTCTAAAGACGGCGAACCAATAAATGTTCTTTACCCGCCTATATAGAATTCTTGGCCCCGTGTTTAAAGACTGGAGACCAATAAATTGTCTTTACCTGTCTATAGAAAATTTAAGGCCCTGAGTCTAAAGACTAAGAACCAATAAATTTTCTTTCTGGGCCTATAGAAAATCACTACACGGCGCTTACTTTTTTAGTAAAAATGCTCCACGTTAGAAAATTAAATCAATACTAAATTTCTCTAATGCCGGTGACAAACCATGACCCAAGATATGTTCTGCTGTTGCAACGAGTCGTGAAAACCAGTAATATTGTTTGTTTGAAAAATCCATTAAAATACTTAGTGTAACAATTAATTAATTAATTATTATTACGCCCAAAAGTGAAATCAATACACTGGCGCCGAACACTGCAATCAAGCAATAGCTTCATTGCAGTGTTCACAACAGTAACTGCATGAATCATCACTGCATTGTCAATGATTCATCAAACTTTATTAAAAGATAATTAATACATTTTAGTTAATTAGCCTAATGATCTACATTTGTTTTTTCAGGTTGTTGAATAATAGATGAAGCTATTCAAGAGATCAATTCAAATAATGTAGAAGTACGAGTAATATTCGCTCCGCCTCTCCGTGTTTTAGCGACAAATGATGGATCACTGAGAGGTTCTGATTCAAGAATTTGACTGCCATATATACAGCTAAGTGCGGAACGTAGCATACGAAGAGAGGGGTCCGGTGTAGCTGCGTTTTTTATGTTGTTTGGGGAGGTGTTCTTGCTTATGTTCTGTGTGTTCAGTCATGTATGTATATCTACCATGTAGCGTTCCAAGTCTTAAAGTACTCGAAGTAAAATTTTTTAGAGTTTGCTGGCTAAAGAGACCTATAGGGTAAGCCATAGAGAAGTCTTTAGACAACCATTAGACAAGCTAAAGAGCCAGTGGCTGGACAGCGATAGGGCGATAGACAAAGCTAAAGAGGCCCATAAAGGCGACCATAAAAAAGGCTAAAGACAGCCATAGAAAATTCTTCAGCTAATTGGGCCAAATAGCTAAGGCCAACCATGCAAAGAATTTTCTATAGCCGACCATAGGAAAGTTTTGTATGGGTGCCTCCTCGAGAGAACGAGGACGAAGACGGTGGGGTGTTTTGATTGAGTTTCCACAGCGAAGTATATATGAGCAGTTTAATGTAGTCTATGCAGGTAAGCTCTCGGCATTTGATAGCTCCATCTTGAGTGGTGGCATGTAGACTTTTTCATACCTTTCACGTATCATGGGGCTTGCAGTGATAACCTTATTGGACCGCCTGCACCGGGAATTAAAATCGGTCCTCTTGTCGTAGACGAAGTGGTCGTAAGCTTAAACGTGACGTTGAGTCTGGTACGAATCTCTCGCGATTCACGCTTGCAATCGACTGACTTCATAAATAAGGATTCTTGGGGAAAATGCGAAGCTCGATAACATTGCAGCCACACTCGCGCTGCAGCATTTTGTGCTCATGGCACACTTTCTGCTATTGTTCTTATGCTTTTTTAAATTATTTATCCATCCGACGACCACGCAGTGGTAGCCAGACAACCATAGATTTTCGGAAATTGCAGCATGGTAAAAAGGAGCACTCGGAACTAACTCATGGACGACGTTCGTTTTTAAGCCTTTTCGCCCATACCCTTGGCGGTTGCATACCCTGTGTCAGCGGGCAATCCAAAAATGCACCAGATCGAGGGTACGTCAGTTATTGGCTGGTTTGAGGTTATGCGAAAAAGGTCTATAGCCCTGTTACCGGCCATGAGGCTTTTTATTCTGCGACCCGCAGAATAGAACAACTCCATCCCCCTCTCCCTTTATCGTTCCTAGTTTAGTTGCCTCCTCATCTTTCTTCTTAGAGCTCAAAACAGCTGGGACCAAAGCGTGCGCAAAACAATGATCGTAGTGTGCGTGAAGCTCCTAGAGTTAGCTTCCAAAGATAATTAAACGGCACACAAAGCCCCCCCCCCTTTCCCCTCCCCTCCAAAAGTAAACTCATTGAACGATGCCCATCTTCTTAACACAGCACCGTCTCAAGCTGTTTTTTTTAAATTTATTTATGCATTTATTTAGCTATACTTAGGCTCTCCGCTGAATGCCACCGCAGAAGTATAATACAATGTGAAGAATAGAAAACAAAAATTAAACATGACCACACAAAGAACGGTTTCAGAAAATATGAAAACACAAGTAGTAGGAAGAAAGCGTTGGTGTATCATTTTCCAGTGAATTCAAATTGAATCTTGTATTGTCCGAGGAAAAATTAAATAGTTAAAGACAAGGCGTTTAAGTCTGTATTACGATTGATGGGTGAGCTTTTGCTCGCGCTGCACAAACGCCCCCGCGTTAGCGTGCGATTGATGACGAACGACTCTCACAAAGGACGTTATCGACGGTGCGACCACGCTCGCTGCTGAAAACATTCTCAATCGACCGGCTGATCGATATGGATTAACGGGAATGCCACGGTTCTATTCACGGGCCCTGCAATACACCGAGTGCGATTGAAGCAAACCCCTGACAACGTCACAAACAACTAACAGTGTCACAAAATATACAACAAATAAAAACACTGTAGAAACTAAACCCCAACTTTGACACATACGTTCCCATTCTACGAATAAACTCACACACTCCATTACACATCGGAACTGAATCTGCACTAACACAAACATCAGGGCGGTTTAAACGAATGTGATCTGCCTCATGCACTTCCCGAGTTAATTTTTTTTGGGGTGGCTTGCCAATATTTCAGTGTGTTCAAACAGAGGTGCACAACCACATCTTTTGGAATGAACTGCCGCCAGGTGACCCAATGGTGTAAACCTCAGACAGAGAGAGTTCCCTAGCTCGAACATTTATGCAGCGACCTGTCTGTATACCTTACCTATGTATACCTTACCAGAAGAAAATGAGATTTTATACGCAACTCCGACTATGCATGCGACGTATTTGAAACCAGGTTTGATTTCACACACCACACGTTTACTTCTTGCTTTCTCAATGGCAGCACACAATCGAGCCAACTTAGACGGGGCCGACAGTTCAAAGCGATTCTGCTCCTCTAATATCGCATCTTTAGGGGAATCCATTGAAATCAGCCTGTTGATCTGGATTATAAAGCTATTAGAACTTTTATGAAAACAATATTTCGTTAAACAAACTCTCAGGCATGATGCGGCAGTTCTTCTCTTTATAATCTTAGAGTGCGTGGAATCATAACTGAAAAGAGACTTCTTTGTCATCGATTCTGTTCTCGATGTTCTAGGAGCTTAGGTCCAGAAAATGCAAGGCGTTTTTATGTGGAACTTCAAACGTAAACTTTAGGCCTCCAGAGCACTGTCTATAAATGTCCAATAGATGGGAAACCATGTATACACTTTTTTCGCCCTGTTTAGAAATAAATATTACCCAATAATCTTTATAAAAAAAATAAAACAGTGCCCCCCCCCCCAAAAAAAAAAAAAAAAAACGGAGGTTAAAAAGACGAAGTGTGCAAACAGAGCGCTGTTTGTACACTTCGTCTTTTTGTCCTCCAATATTTTGGCGCTGTTTTACTTTTTCTTTAAACATGTACAACCAACTCGCCCAACTTTTTACCGTATTACCAGCTAATCATCCGCATATTTGAAAATTTTCAAAACCTGTCCGTTCAGCCTTTCTGCAATTGAGCAATCACATCCAGCGATGGAGATGTCACTTAACACGTGGAGTAACGCTAGACCCAGTACATATTCCAGAGTTTTGTAATAGCTTGTGGCCCTCAGAGGTGATAAAGGCTGAATTCAAATAAAAGCGGAGAAGATCTAAAACTTCTCCACTAAAATGCCAGTCGAGTTCTGGAAGGACACCGAAACATTCAAGCCAATACATCGTTGGACCACTTGAATGAGGCCGCCCTCACGTGGAATAGAATAGAAAAGATCCTCCACATCAATCGAAACCATGTTACAAGTACCAGGGTTCTCATAGCTGATATACTCGATCAATGCTTCCGAATTTTGAATTAAAAAAGGATCATTAAAATTCTAGGACGAGAGGTGGTGTTGGAGAAACTTTGAGACGTGTCACTGCCAGGCCCCTTTCTGTGTAACAATTACCCTAAAGAGCGTATTTGTCTTGTGGGCCTCCACCGAGAATGCATTGAATAAATCTTTATGTAACGAGCATCAGGTGCAGACGTTATGGCACCCGCCCGGCGGCGGGAATCCTTAGTCTGGGATACCCTGGCTGCGGCTGGCTATTCGGGCCCTCGTCACCAGGTCTTGCTGGATCCGAGGGTCCAGGCTGGTCAGGCAGACCATCCACTGCTCGTAGGATAGGGTGGGGTTGGGAGTGAGCTCCGGGGTTTGTTTTTATTCCCATACCAGATGGCACAGTTGAGAAGAACAAAAATTACAGATGGCGGGGTACTGAATGGAGTAGACGCAAGAAGGTGCTGTGGGGATATGTGTGTGGTCTTCGGAGGGTGGTGGCTTCATCTTCAGATAGCTGCCACTAGCTGCCCTGGCGGACTTGTGGCGTTTCTCTAAAGTCGTAGAGCCTTCACTTCGGCCAAAATTATACCCGGAACCGATTTGAAAGTATTTGAAACGGCTTGCGTAGCTTTTTCTATAAACATGTGTTCTGGCACAACTACAAAGCTATACCCTCCGTATCCGCAACCAGCAGTTTCAACGCGGAGTCATTGAAAAGTGCAACAATTGATCGTAGATTGAACTTATGCACAGGCTTTCAAGAGTCTCGACTTAAAACCTCCGACACAGTCCAGGATACAATTGTCTTTTCTTTCGGAACCTGTCTTCTCAGACACTTACCTCACCAATGTGAACATTTCTGGAGGTTTCGTCATCGGTTCAGTAACATATTTGGGACCTTTACTTAATATGCTGCAAATGGTCGATGGTAGGGTTGCATCCCCTAAAAATCCAACGCTGTTCCCTACTTGAGGCGTATCCTTGTGTCGCTTATAAGCGACACAAGGATACACCCTATAGGATACGTTCCACGTACCCTATAGGGTACGTGGAACGTAGGCGTTCTCAAAGGAACTCAGTACTCCGTGAGGATTGTAACTTACCCGCTCGGAGTTTCTTCCCAGCACTGTGTTCATTAGAACACGTGTTGTAACCACACCTTTAAGCAGTCATGGAGAAGCCTTACTTGCCTCCATTATTCGGAGCGGAGAATCTTGCAATCTTACATTCCTCTACACGGTCCTGATGTTTGCGTTAGTGCAGAGACAGGTTCGATCTGTAATGAAAAGTTTGAGTTTATTCGTAGAAAGAGAACGTTTATGTTTAAAAGTGTGGGTTTCGTTCCTACAGTGTTGTTAATTTGTCAGATATTCTGTAACACTTTAATTATTTTTATTTTTTCGAATGGTTGATTGAGAAGTGTACTACTGTGAATGAGTATTTTTATTTTTTCTACTTCATGTCTTTATGTCGCCCGGAGTTCGCTAGCCATTTGCACGTGCCTGTGTTTTCTGTGTTATCTTACTTCTTCTGTCTCGAAGATACATAGAGTTGTGGAGTTTCAGTGTCTGTCCTGTCTTCTGATTTTCTTCAACAGCTTCCCAACGTTGTTCGCTGATTTTATCATGTGTCTTTATGTCTTCAAGAAGAAGAAGAAAACAGAGTCGTGAGTCAGCGCTTTGTCTTATGTGTTCTCGTTCTGTCTTTTTTCGCTGTTTTCTCCCGTTCCCAATATGCACCCCCTGGCTAGCCCTACTTCTGACTCTATTACAGATAACAAATAAGAACGCACGCATAATGCAAGCACGGCACATTTTGTGTTCCCCGAGTTTAGCAAAACAATAAAGACACGTTTTCTCTAGCTTGTACGTTTTTTTTCTTTCTTCGGGAATAGAACTCCTAAATTCAACCCCTTCGCTAAGTCCTCTACTTCGCCCCCAAGAAAATAAACAAACCATAAACCTTCAAAGTAGAAAAAGAAAAGTGGCGGCGTGAACAGACCCCGTTATTCCGTCGGCTTCCAGTGCCCCGTAAGGCAAAAGCAGATGTCCGCCGTCTTATGCCAACACTCTCGTCGTAAAGCGCGAGGGTGCCCGACACCGCCGCTATTAAGTTGGCCCAACGTCGGCCCAATGCGGGACGCGGATCCCTTTATGAGACCTAGTACCACGAGAATGCGCGTCTGGTGTGTGTGAGCGTTTACTAGCGCACTCTATGTGTGTGTATGATCAGAAAGAGAGGAAGGAGGGAGAGAAGCAGTTTGTAAAGCGTCGTCTGCAGTGGACGTTACGCAAAAAGGAGGTCATCGAAAACCAAGATGCATCGTGCCTGGGGAAGCCAGGCTCGACTCGACCCAAGGGTCGAAAGCTATAAATGTCCACGAGGGAAGAGAAGGGGAATGGGGAAGGGGGCGCTTCGTTTGATGGATTGGCAGGACGCTTTCGCGCGACAGATGAGGTCATCAAGGAGGACCTGAACATCGAATTGTTCGCTTATCCCGGCCAGCCATTACGTTAAGTTCGTGCTTACTATGTGAAAAAAATAAACATGATACGCGAGGCACCAATCATTGGGCTGCTCGAAAACAATTAAATGTTGCGCGTGCCAGAAGTGTGTTCAGTATACGTTACACATTTCCCACAAGGGCGCAGCCATCTTGAATGTCGTCACTTCTGGTATTCGTTAAAACATCGTTTTGATCTCTCCACGCCGCTAAAAGATGTTTACAAAAACATCTTTTAGCCGCGTGGAGAGATCAAAACGTGATCTCTCCACGCCGCTAAAAGTGGAGAGATCAAAACGTAATCTCTCCACGCGCTTTTTTTTTGCTTACAAAAACAAACAAAAACAAAAAAAAACTCGTGATTGTCACACATTCTTATTCTGCCTCACCTATATTTTTTCGCATAATCCAGGTTGAAATTTTTATTATTTGTTCGTCCCGCATACCAGATACGGAACCCACGTGACTGAAAACGAAAGGAAATAAAATATGTGTACACGTTTGAAGAGATTATTTTTTATGTTTGTTTTGTGTGTGTGCGTGCGGGTGTGTTCGCCTGTGCGTGTCTCAGTGCGGCTGCGTCCAGCATTAGCATACGAGGACATATCAGTGGTATGGAGAATTGCAAGCATGGCGCCCCGACTGGTGCCCCTTAGTGCCACTAAATAAGCTAGTGCCCCTTGTGCGTAAGCACGTGCAGCTTGCGCGTGAACATAGCTTAGGCAAGCTTGCAATTGCACGGGCTTGTCCGTACAAGCAGAGACTTAGCGGCAGATTGCAAGCAGGGCATCAGGCCGCCGGTATGTCGGCACATGCATGCGGGCAAGCACATGCAATTGGGAGCCTGTCAAAGCTACATTCACGCGCTTCGTGTGATGGTGCCTAGAGCCACTAAATGAGCTGCGCTTAGACTATCGGCACTCCGTTCCCCGACATTGTTGTGGGCGCCGCCATTTTGGCTCGCATGCAGAGCAGACGCAACTGCCGATCGTTGTGATTTTAAAGTGCGACTTCCTCAGCGTTAGATTTGTTGTTAGGAAGGTCATGTAATATTGCTTTGCTGTGTCGAGAACTGTTTAAACATTTGTGGAGGACGGAAAAGCGTTTCCTGTGATTTCAGATAAAGCTTCAGATGGCAGCCATGATTTTAAGACACAATATGGCCAAGTGTCGTTACTCTGAAGCGTAGCTTATTTAGTGGCACTAATGGTGCCCATGGGGCACGGGGCGCTATGCTTGCAGTAGACCTCTCACCACGTTACCCAAGCATCAAAGATAATAATGGGAACGTAGGTACACGTGCTGCACCGGCTCTATAGAAAAGATTCGAAGTAAATAACCAAAATAAAGCGTCAACGCGCGTGCAAAGTGCCATTTGTTTTAGATTGCTGGTTTCGAACAGTTAGAGCTGAAGACGCCAGCACGCGCAGAGCGTCTTGAGACGTTCCCGGCATTCCATTTGATGCTCGGGTAATTCGGCACAGGTCTCTTGTTTATACGTGCAATAAATACGCCCGTTTGTCGGAAGTGCATGCTGTGGAACCATTTTACGATGTTCGGATATTCGTGGGATTTTCGTTGGCTTTTCGCAGATCTGTTGCAGCACCAACCCCGAGGAATTTTTCGCAACTGGTTCTCCCGCTCTGCCGAACTTCACGGAGCGAATATACAGCGGCGACGAACTTCTCCCGGTGGCACGTTACGCACGGTGTGAATAGCTACTGTTGCTACGCCACGCGCAGGACGAACGCTACCGGGCGAAATTCATCGCCAGTTCGCAGCGTATTCGCATTATGGATTCCAGACTTGAACGAGGCCCCAATTACTCAGGTGAGCCTGCCCTCTACACTTCTCCCTAGACGAAAGCGACAAAGAAGCCAAGACCGTGTTTCGTGGCATGCAATGCGTGTGCCACGAAACTCCGTTTTTGATTTGGAGTGAAGCCCACAAACCAAACTCGGCTCACACGGAGCTCGATCGAAGAATCGCGAGCGAGGAAATCAGGAGCCTGAGCCAGGTCACGTCTGTAGTCCCAAGTTAGAGATGGTTCCCTCGCAGCTGGGCAATGTCGGAAGGAATCGATGCTGGTAATGCATGTCTACGAACAACTCCATTCTGTCCGTCGCAGAGTGGTGTCTAGTTGGGAAAGGCGGTCACGTCGCGGAGTCGCAAAGTGCACACTCCACCGGGGAACACTCAAGCCCTCTCGAAAATGGGAATCGACACTGGCTGAACATCCTATAGCCTTTCCTTAGCTACTGCCAGTGGTGGCGGGAACGCGTTGCAAGGAGCGGCGTTACCGCTCGCGCGTTCAACGCCAAAGTACTCGTTATGATTTTAAATGATTAAACTATACCGTACTTACCTTACTTATTTCGAGTAATAAGTAACGTCTTCCAATATGTATGGTGGCAGCTAACATGAAGGAAGGTTGCATACAGAGAGTTCGATAGTTAAATAGTGGTTTATTGCACTCCGGAGTAGACCTCCAGGCGTGCAGGCGACGAGGAAAGGTGCCCATGCACTGTACGTGCCCACGTCGCCCACCCGGAGGTCATCTATCTACAAAAGAGATGATGATAAAATGGTGAAGAGTGTGAAGAGGCCTAGCAACGGTCTGCGCGACGGTGGTCTTCGCTGGGCCGCCAAGGGCTTCTAGCAGGCCGGTCACGAGCGCCTGGCGAGGGATCCCTGCGTGCCCAGCTTGCAGACGAGCCGGCCGAATTTCCGACCGAATTTCCAACCGAGTTCCCGGCCGAATTTACAAATTTCCAGAAAAGACAAACACTCTGTATGTAACCATCCTTCATGTTCAGCTGGCACCATATATAAGCAATAAACCAACCAGCTCAGCTTCAAGGAGT
Source organism: Ixodes ricinus (assembly GCA_037355805.1). Classification (NCBI taxonomy): domain Eukaryota; kingdom Metazoa; phylum Arthropoda; class Arachnida; order Ixodida; family Ixodidae; genus Ixodes; species Ixodes ricinus. Next base: position 259,434 of record JAZHYW010021866.1, read on the forward strand.
AACATCTTCCTAGGTTAAAATAAATTACACGTGGAGCAAAAGCTCGGGCTGCAGAACCCAAGGATCCTGGGTTCAATACCCACCCCTGCCCGTTCCGAACTGAATGAGCATCGTACCGGCGTGCGGTCCCGCATCACTACTGCATGGTACACGCTAAAGGTACCCCAGGCTAGGGGCTGTACTACCCTGGCTAAAATCCTCATCTACAGCTGGGAGACAAGTCGCGCGTTGAGGCAGACTAAGTTCTAGACTCTATAAAGATGCACACACGCCTCTTTTTTTTAAATTTTGTCTCAGGCAAGCATTTGTTCCGCAGAAAACCTCCAGCGCCCGCGCCCTTTGCCCCAGTGACGAAAAACGCGGTCGCCGTCCATAGCAGGCAGTGTGGATAGAAGGCACTCCTAATCTCCGGACAACGACACTGCGTTGGCTGCAGACATGACGACACCACTATCTGAAGACACGAGGCACATCCGGAGAGAGGTCTGTCGTCTTCCATGCATGCTTCGTACATTGATATGTTTCGAACATGTCTGCAGCCGGTTGGTCTATGGCCGACGGGACTTTCATACAAAGAGTCAACTGTCTGTGCACTCTTGCATTTTAGACAAAACCCCGAGACTGGGAGGAAAAAGGGAACACGAAGTCTCAAACACAGCCGAAATTTATTGGACAGAATATCGTGGTTTTATAGGGTACAAGTGCTCCGAAAACCAAAAGGAATGAAAAAGGGAGAGGATGAACTTCTTTTTCCCGAAAGCACAAGAGAGGGAGGACATTGACCAATAGCACACCGGTGTGTTATTGGTCAATGTCCTGCCTCTCTTGTGCGTTCGGGAAAAAGAAGTTAAACCTCGCCCTTTTCCTTCCTTTTGGTTTTCGGAGCACTTGTACCCTATAAAACCACGATATTCTGTCCAATAAATTTCAGCTGTGTTTGAGACTTCGTGTTGTGTTGTCCTTTTTTCCCCCAGTCTCGGGGTTTTGTCTAAAATGTTAAACCTTCACCAGCTTGTTTGCGCTCTAACTTTTTGTTCTTTTTATGGTGCATCAGCAGTGTAACCGCTGCTTAAAAACACATTGAAAGGAAACATTTCTTAAAAAGCTTTAATGAGACATGTAATTATTTTTTTTTTCGTTTAGAGCGCAGCTCTGAGGCGCCCGTTTCAGGCTTGAGCGGCGTCGGCGTCGCCGTCGGCGTAACCGCGCGGTGCATGATGGGTAAATTTAACCGCTAAATTTGGCAGAAAAATTTCCCCGCTAAATTTAGCGGCAAATTTTCCCGCCAAATCTAGCGGAAAATTTTCCCGCCAAACCTAGCAGAAAATTTTCCCCGCTAAATCTAGCGGAAAAATCCCCCCGCTGAATTTAGCGGAAAAAATTGCCCCGCTAAAATTAGCGGAAAAAATTCCCCGCCAAAATTAGCGGAAAAAAATCCCCGCTAAATTTAGCGGAAAAATTCCCGCTAGATCTAGCGGAAAAATTTCCCCACCAAATTTGCCGGAAAAAATTCCCCGCTAGATCTAGCGGAAAAATTTCCCGCCAAAGTTAGCAAAAAATTGGGGGCGAGAAGGAGAGGAGGAGGGGCATAGCCCTCTCTCGTACCTTCCACTCCTCCTCCTCCTCAAGAGCTGCGCTCTAATTCGGCGTTACAGGGAGTTGTAAACGGCTTTCATTTTTTTTGTTAATTTTCCCCCAAGACGTTTTTTTTTCTTCTTTTTTGAGCGCTATATTTACGCCATTAGACGCAATTTCTTTTTTTAAAGCGGAGGGGGGGGGGGGTAGCCCTAGTCTAGGCCCCGCCCGATGCTTCTATACTCTGTGTTTCACCTTATGATGTACCGCAGGAAAGGCTACAAGCGCGAGCTCCTTGCTCTGGGGCACATCTCGGCGGCACAAGCTCTCGTGACTCAAGAGCTAGTTACACTTTTTTGCAACGTTCAAAAAGTGCCGACCAACGGAGCCATCAATTGTAATTTTGTTTTGTCTATGTTTATACAGCGGGAAGTTAGTCAGCTCTGAGGGCGTCTGGTGTCTTCGTTGGAGATGAAAGACGAGTACAGTATACCGCTGCTTGCCTGACGACTTTAACGTGCCTCACGCAATAGCAGTGTTGTAGGCGTTACCAAAAACAAAGTAACTAAATACGTTACTCGTTACTTGCAAATAAAAGTAACGCGTTACCGACCTACGTTACCTCAAAATAAAAGGAACGCGTTACCGTTACCGTTACTGATAAAAGGTAACGCACGTTACTGTTGCGTTACTTTTTATTCACGAACTAAAACATTTGCTGTTTCGACGTTTGATATGTGCGTAAGCGCCATAGCTAAAATATGTCCATGTCCACGTGGGTCCGAGAGCCAATGGCTACGTTTACATGGATGCGACTGCAGCGCATCGGATCCAGTTAACGAATCGAATCGGTCCATGTAAACAACTGGACGGATCGGATCGGATCGATCCGATCCGCTGGGCGGGTGGTTTGAGTTGGTCAATCCGAATCGAGACTCTCCATGTATACGCTAGCGGATCGGATGAGCTGAGCGGGGATTGGGACTTTGCTCCCGTAATCCCTCGCTTTCTGAAGGCAAACCGGACACCTCGGAAACAATCTGAAGGTCACGAGGTTCGCGTTGTGATCCTCTTTATTCAAAAACAAGTTGGTACGCCACTGTACATGACAGCACGCCGGTACGATGCTCATCCAGATTGAAACGGGCAGAGGCGGCCGGTGGATTGAATCCACGATCAGTGAGCTTTACAGTGTGAGCTCGCTACACGTGCTACCGATCCACGAGCAACGAGACATCGCGGTCGCATTCGAGCTCGAGAGCAAAACAACAACAGCAACAGCAAGAAAATCTCCGGTTTGACGCATTTAGTACTAGTGTCGCCATCTCGTTTAACAAGTTGGAAATAAAATTAACAGGGTGATTTTATTTACAGAGCTGCCAACGCTATGAGCTCGCGCTTCTAGCCTTCGCTGCGGTACAACATAAGGTGAAACGAGGTATAGCTAAGCACCTTTTCTCAGCTCTCAATCGTTGGAGAGATGACTGACGTGTGAAATGCTCGTTGTAAAATTGTTTCTCCATGCGCCGTAATATCATTTCTATAGACAATATGTTTGGAGAAACAAATGATCTGGATAGAGTCATTAGTGTTTTCAGAAATATTACGAGATAGCGCTTCCGCTTTGGTTTCAAGCGATAACAAGCGCCACGCTTGTTATCGCTTGAAACCAAAGCGAAGCGCTATCCCCTACCAAAGCGCTATCCCCCTTCAAACAAAATCCTAGCTACATGCCTGTGGTGAACGCACGACTCGTACTTCATAAAAGCAAACGAGGTCAATGAGCAGCTTGAGCACGCCGCAAACGCTGACAGCCACTGTCAGCGTTTGCGGCGTGCTCAACGAGCGTTGCTCATTGACCTCGTTTGCTTTATGAAGTACGAGTCGTGCGTTCACCACAGGCACGTAGCTAGGATTTTGTTTAAGGGGGGGGGGCACCCATGACAAAAGGCTGTATGAGGGGGAGGGGAGAGGAGATCCCAGCAAAATGGAATATTTCGAAGGAAGGGGCCTTCCCCGCCCCCCCCTTCCCCCGTGGTTGCGTGCCTGGTTCACCGAGCTGTTTACTGGAAGATCCCCTGAGCCGGCCTAGTTTGCAGGAAACAACTGTCGCAAGTACGCGCGTTCAGAAGCGCTGAGCGGGTGCTTCTTTTCCTAGCGGGACCGGCCTAAGTCTAGCGTCTCACGTAAACTACAGCATGTAAACTAACGCTTCGCGACAATTTAGACGGCCCGCAAAAATCGTTTTCTCAACGCAAAGCGCTGCAATTTACTACAGAAGTCCAAGCAGGTGGTGGAAGTGTACAGTCAACAAATCAGGAAATAAACTTACGTCGTTCAAAAGAAAAACAAACAAACCTGTTCTGAGCAATCTACGCCGCCACTCCGCGGAAGATGAACGCGTAGAGAAGTGCTGCCGACAGATGGCGTACGCCGCGTCGAGAGAACGTCGGCCAATTCGGGTTCTTTAGCGAAATCGTCTGCTTCAACCCGAATTGGACGGCGCTCCCTCGACGAAGCTTTCGCCATTTGCAGGCAGCACTTCCGCGTGCACTGCCTGCGAAGTGCCGGCGTAGATTGCTCAGACCATGTTTTTGTTCCTCTATTCTCTTAAACTAGGTAAATTGAGTCCATGACTTTTTTTTTTTTGTTTACTGCATTTTATTACCTGTTTGCACTTTCGTAGTAACTTGCAGCTCGATCTGTTGAGAGACTGATTTTCGTGGGCCGTCCCAAGTGTCTAGGAAACGTTAGTTTACATGCTGTATGCTACTTGATCTGGCTTGAAATGTTCGTTTGCGCGTGTTGATACTGCATAAAGATGTTGGTCCCCGTAAACGCGTCCCCGCTGCTCTGTGAATCGTGCAATTCTAGTGAATGCGACCATGGTCTTAATAACGAGAAGATACCTACACAGGTAAGAATTTGCGTGTCCTCTGGTGGGAGGCCATCGGGCGTCCGGCTCGCATCAAGTTTGTCGAGGTATGTTCCCGTCATTTCGCTTCGAAACCCAAGCCGCTCTCAAGTGTTACAGTGCACCCAGTTTTCCATTACAAATGCTTCTACGTCGCGTTTTAATTGTCCGCTATGACGCTCACTCAGCTGGCTCGAGGACGGCATGCCAAAAACGTAACGAAAAGAGTAAAGCTGGAAGGATTGCATTTATACCGGGTAGCGGCCAGGCTCTTTAAATCGAAAGCAAAATTAGGTTTCTTAACCTATCGCACTACGATTTTGTGCAGCGGTGCCCAAAGATGGTGCTTTTTTCCTATAAAATTTGCAAAGAACGAACTGACCTGAGGAAAAAGTACAAATTAAAAAAAAAAGGCTTATGGAAACGCAGCCAAGTCTCCGGTCATCAATCAATAGGGCCCCTAAGCAGCCCCAAGAGGCGGAAAACCGCTGCCCACTCCACCTCTTGACTCCGCTCGAAGCGCGTCGGTAAGGCCTGATCACATGGCCAAAGCTAGACGGACGACTAGCCCAACCAGCAGGCAGCTTCCACTACACTATCTATTTAGGGCTGAACGAGTGAGATGGCTACGTAATATTTACTATATACATTTTACATCTTGAAAGGTCTAGTCTGTCGGGCGAACCAGCCGAGGCGAGCGTGGTTCTGAAGCTTTCCGTCGAGCTCGAAGCTGCGTCTCGAGCCCGTCGTTCATAGTCCTTCACTTCATCTTGCGCCGGCTGTTCACAACGGGTATCCGAACTGCTTCTCAGCCGTCCACGCAGCCAAAGCTACAAGCGCAGCTCCGGCTTTCAGCATCCCTGCAACACGCGCTCGCAGTGCAGCACGTCTGGGCACAGCTCGCGCTTGTAGCATCGGCTGCGTCTGGACCGAAGCTGAAACGAGCATAAGACCGAACCGTCGAGAACACAAACGGCGAGCGTGAAACCCTCGATGTGTACGTGCTTGCCTCGGTGGCCACCAGCTCGGAGCACGTGGAGCGAAAGCTCGCGCTAAACAACCCAGGGATCCTGGGCTCAATCCCTCGCCCACTGCCGTTTCGATTAGGATAAGCATCGGTACCGGCGTGCAGGTCGTGTATCACAGTTACGCGGTGCACGTTAAAGAAACGAGGCTAGCAGTTGTACTGCGCTGAATAAATTGCTCTATCTGTAGCTGAGACACCAGACGCCCACCTTAAACGCTTATTATAGCAGAGCTAGTTAAGGGCTAGTTTCCAGGATCGTGTCCCCCGCAAAGAAATAAGGACACTGAACTCCTGGACACCTACCGCTATCTATGAGCGACGGCGGCAAGCCACGTACTGGTTGCCACCGTCGCTCATCAGATGACGGCAGCCTTTCCACTCTGGCTTGCCGACTTGCGGCCGGCCATTACTTTCCATTGTATAGCCCCGCTGGTCTTCTTCTTCACCAGAGTGAAAGGCTGGAAGTTATTTTTCCTCTATAGACCTTTTCTGTGTACTCTCATCTCAGCCAACTAATAGGCGTATCCGGTATGGGCGACGAAAAAATAATCCAACGTTTCAAGCTGCAAATAGGAAAAAATAAAGGGAGGCAAAACGAGAAAGTGTGACGGTTACGCTTATATCCTAAATGCCTTCTACTGGCATGGCAAAGGCAAAACAATGTTTTCGCCCATACTGGTAGTGACGACAATTCAAGATAGCGCGCACTTGCAGAAAAGGTCTATATGTGTTCAAAGGAGCAGTATCACATCGGACACACCAATATCTCTGTTAAAAAAGACACCAAAAGGAATTTTAGAACGATTTAAACGATGAGCAAAGAGCACCTGGTGGATGTCGCTAACGCATCGTTTGTACTGCCCGTCTAGGAACCTTGTCAGGTAGTGACGGTAACTGTCTCGCCTCCGGCCACCACGAGAGAAGAGGGGAAGGAATAACTCCCCTCTCCCCGAGAATCTCTTTGTGTGCCCAGAAGTCGCTATTGTCCCTCTACAAGATTATAGAAGATTAACCCGTCACTCAAAATTCGTACAAAGGCAGCTGCTTAGGTGGCTGGAACGACTAGGCCATCCTCTCGACGTCAGCCTCGCCGCAGCTTTGCTCGTCCCGAGACGAACTACGTCACGATTGCGTCGGATGTCACGTGCTCTCCGCTGGCTGCTCTCCGAGCGCTTGCCAAAGTGGGCCGTTTATAGCGAAAAATACAGCCAGCAGGCTCAAAATACAAACTATGGGATTGTGATTTACGGATATTGTGGATCATATTCAACCCATGTTTGAACACGACGGGTATATTTCAAAGTTCGTTGAAGTATCCCTTTAAGAGCGAAGAGGATTTCCAGAAATTGAGTAGAATAATTTCTGCTCTTTCGTTATTTTGATATGTATTCCCTCTGAAAGGCAGACAAAGTTAACATCTTGCCGAGGGATGTTTGGGAACATTTTTAAATCCCAACCTAACGCTGCCTTTTACACGTTGTTAAGACCGAAGAGGACGGAAAGCCTTAGGAGGAGGACAGACGTCTTGAGACGTGCGTCCCAATTCTTTCCGTCGGTCTCAACGATGTGCAACCTAAACCAGCTCGCCTGCTTACTAGCCTTATCATCAGCTGCCTTTTACTTATTCCATTTGAATGCACAGTCACTGGGCAATAAATTTGACCAATTAGACGGATATTTGCAGTGTTTTAGTTTTTCTTTCGATGTCAACATGGTGGTGACGGAAACATGACATTGCAAAGAAGATACTACTGAAAGTTTAATCAACTATAGAAATCATAAGTTATTTCGTACCTCAAAACGAGAGGGCGGAGTGTCCATGTATATTAAAAAGCCTATGCGATGTACCATGATTCATGAATTTACGGCAGTTATTGATGACTACGAGGTTCTGAAATTCAAAACCTGCGGTTAACGTTTTTTGTCAGTAATCGGCCTCATGGTGGCCATACGCCCTGTTTTGTTAAAATTCAGATAATCTTTTTCGCTTTATTGGTGATAACCATTTGAGACTTATTTCGGGGAGTGATTTTAATGATGAAACAAACTACACGGACTTTACATAACAAATATAACAATGTAATCGCACGTTTCGCCTCCAGTAGAGGAGACATCATCAGTGAAGCCAAGAGGCGGGAATGAGAGAAACGGCAACCAGAAATAGGTCCGCGTACACTTCGGGAAGGGGGCCGCGGTTGGAGTTCCAAGCCGAGGAATCACTCCGGATGCAGCATGACTCTATAAGCACCTTCGTGGGCCCCACCTTTGCCCGCGCGCAAAGGTCGACGCATTCTCCAAGTCTGCTTGTTGCCCAGTATCCGTGCTTTCAGGCAGTCACGGCTCAAGCTTTAGGAGAGATTTTAATATTAACATGCTGGAGTGATCGCTGCAACAGTCGGAAGTTTCTACGCTTTCTCAGTCGTACGGATATAGGAGCGCTATTAGTCAACCAACCCACATACTAGGCTGCGTACCCCCTGCGGCAGAGTATATGAATTTTCGTCGAAGGGCCAATAGCGTCCGTCTTCAGCAGAGGCTCAAACAACCGGCGGCGGAAAGCCTCTAAACTCAAGACCTTTACAAACAACCGGAACGGCCCAAGTTTCCAGAGCCGTTTTAATGCATCGCCGCTTCAAAGGACGCGGGGGGGGGGGGGGGAGGTGGGGCACTCATGCTTTTTTTAGATTAGGTGAAGAATAAGTTACGTTATTAAAAAGAAGTTGGGGCTCCAATCCACGGTGTGAAGTATTTTTTATGGCCAACGCCACTAGGTGGTGCTCTAGTCTAACGTCCCAGAGAATTTCCGGTTTACTAAAAAGAATAAACTAAGGCCACCTTAACGCCGCTGCTTGAAATGTACAGGGTGAAACAAGGGGACGGCAGGCTCTTTAAATCGACCGGAAAATTCGGTTTCTTAACCTATCGCGCTACGATTTTGTGCAGCGTTGCCCACAGATGGTGCATTTTTTTTGTAAAATTTGCAAAGAACGAACTTACTTGAGGAAAAAGTAAAGAAAGAAAAAGGCTTAGCTCCTATGGAAACGCAGCGACGCCACCGGTCTTCAAACAACACGGCGCCGTTTCGCACGGGAGACAAGAGATGGCGCAACGAACGCCGCCAACGAACGAGCATACGGCGCCGAGAGCCGGCACTTTAGCAGACAATCTTTTCGACTCAAAAGCGGCTCGCGTTCCGCAGGCGGCGACATTTGCAGAAACAAAAACAGGCGCGGTAACAACAAGGAACTGCAGTTCCTTGTCTGCTAAACACGACGGCTCTCGGCGTCGTCTGCTCGTTCGTTGGCGGCAGTTGGCGTCGCGACCGCTTGCGCCATCTCTTGTCTCTCGTGCGAAACGGCGCCGTGTTGTTTGCAGACCGGTGGCGTCGCTACGTTTCCATAGGAGCTAAGCCTTTTCTTTCTTTACTTTTTCCTCAGGTAAGTTCGCTCTTTGCAAATTTTACAAAAAAAATGCACCATCTGTGGGCAACGCTGCACAAAGTCGTAGCGCGATAGGTTAAGAAACCGAATTTTCCGGTCGATTTAAAGAGCCTGCCGTCTCCTTGTTTCACCCAGTAGATAAAAGGTTTAACCACCAACTCCCCAGGTGAACCACTGGTCTCTATGTCTATCTGCTGGATCGCGTTTGGCCAGCTCCGCCTATGAACCGGAATGCGGTCACTGGCGGCCATCTTTAAGGTAGAGTTATATCATCTCTAGCCATCATTGTAATATGGCGGACAGCGCAATGGCGGCAGGCTACCATAAAAAAGCCGTGGATCTGAGTACACTGTACCGTGGGTGATATTTCGTGCTTGATTGAAGTTGTTCGACGAAGCAGATTCTTGAAACCCGGCGTGAACACCGGTAGCCTCATCTTTGTGGACCCGGCGACAGTTCTACGAAAGCGCAGCACCGGGGAAAGCAGCGCAGCTCGCATCGAAAGCAGACTCCGTAGCGGCGTCTGCTTTTGATGCTTCTTTCGATGCGACTTTCGATGTGTGCTGTGCTGCTTTTCCCCGGTGCTGCGATTTTGTGAAACTTTCACCGGGTCCTCAAAGGTCGGGCTACCGTTCACACCGGGTTTCAAAAACATGTTTCGTCAAATAATTTCAATCAAGCACGAAATATCACCCACCCTATTTTGACGGCAGCCTGCGACCACACCTGCCAAAACGCTGTCTGCCATGGATGGATGACAGTGGCTGCAGGAGCTGTACCTTGGCTAGAGGTAATATAACTCTACCTAAAGATGGCCGCCAGTGACCGCATTCGCAGAGCGGGCAAACGCGATCCAGCAATTGTCATTGAGATCAGTGAGGTGAACGCCAAAAGAACGAAGGAGTGCGAGATCTGTTAAAATGCTTCGAATATTCTTGTAAACCAACTTGCCTCCTCCAAGATGTAATATTGTACAGCCGAAGGCCCTCGATCAAATCTCGAACTTCGTTGTCCGTGTAGCATTTATGCCTTCTAGCACCGGTGACATAAGCAAGCTCAACAGGCTTGCAAGACGGCGCGACCGGAAGTCGCTTAAGACGCCAGCGCCAGTTGATGTTTGTACACAGCAAAAGGGTCTATACCAAATGATTGACGAAAGAAAAGTAAATGCACCGTACCAAAACTTTTTAATGCGAATAGCATTCTTTGGATACTTCACGCACTTTTCGTCTATGCTATCTATCTATCTATCTATCTATCTGGCTATCTAACCTCTTACGCCGCGGGTCGATAAATAAATAAAAAAGACCGGCGCCGGCTGGGATTCGAACCGTTGACCCTTTGATCAGCAGGCAGACGCGCTAACCACAGAGCTATGAAGGCAGTCATTCAACGCACTCTAAACGGTTGTTTATATCTTTACCATAGGACACGCTTTACAGCGCTGTCACAGCTACCGGTGCGCGCGCGTTCCATGCACGAGGCCTCATTCCGCTCTCGTGAGGCTGAGCACGGCCGCTAGCTCACCCTCTCCCGCGCTCGGGAGAGGGTGATGTAGCGGCCGTGCTCAGCCTCACGAGAGCGGAATGAGCCCTCGTGCATGGAACGCGCGCGCACCGGTAGCTGTGACAGCGCTGTAAAGCGCGTCCTATGGTAAAGATATAAACAACCGTTTAGACTACCGTTGGTTGAGACTAGCTGAGACGCCAGAAAGTCTGGTCGGTACCACTTTGAGTGTTTGTGCGTATGGCGCGTGCTTTGCTCGCCTTCCTAAGTGACACAAACGCACGTGCTGGGCTGCGGAGATCGTGCGCAGGGCTGTGAAAGTGTCAACAAATTTAGAATCGCCTCAAGAGTGGGCTGGCGTATCTAGAGTGTGCCGGCCACCTGACGAACGCGCATAACTCCGCACCGTTTGATGCTATTCGCATTAACGTAGATAATCATTCCCAAAGGATGGGTTCTGCTGATTTTTTATATATGAAAGACTTCGTACGCAGCCGTAGCCGCGGCAGCTTATGAAACCGCAATATTTACCGCGAAACGCATGCGGGGTGCGCTACATGCTTTGCATTGTTAGCGGGGCTAGTGACGTCACTCCCCACTTCATCGAAAACCACCGAATCTGTACTTTTAGGTAAACTTTCATCATGCAAACAGTAAAAAAAAAAAATAATAATGGAGGGGAGGCTAGACGAAAATGGGTGACGGAAACGGTTGTATCAAATATATTCGACAGGTGTGGCGACGGCAAAATTATAATTTCGTCCATACTGACGACATTTAAGGTCTATACACGGCTCTGACGTAAGGCGTAAGAGCCATGTATACTGGAAGGTAGTGCAAACTTTTGTCAAAAATTAGGAAGAGATCTTCCTCCCCGCTCATGCACTTCCCCTCTAAACATTTCTCTTTGCCCTCGCTTCAATTGAATCGGGCGCGACACGTGACCGTTACCTTCCCATGACCCGCGCGATTAGGTGGTCTGCTTTGAACCGGCGCCATTTTCGTGCGAGGTATGGCGGTGGCTCAATTCCTTACTACTTCGCCGTAGTTTTTTTTTCTTCTTTTTTTTTTTCTTGGCACGATTTTGGCGGCAACGCGACGCCATCTTGCTGCACTGTGAATTGTACAAACGACGTTGTGAAAGGGAAGAAGCCGATTACCGTCCTGACGGGAAGATAAAATCTTCCCCGTCGTGAATAATATGTTTCGACTGCCTCCGCGGGAGATGAGTGTATTCGATGGGTAGTTAAATGCACGAGGCGCGTAAATAGCAGACATCATATATTTCTCCGCACGCATATGCGCAGTTGCAGGAAGTAGTCGACGTTTATAAAATGTGTACGAAGTAAACCAATTTGCTGGTTTGGCAGAACGATCGGTATACGCTAAAAAGTACCGAGAACTCCTGGGTTTGCACGCGTTGTGCGGTCTTTTATTTGCCTAACAATGCTGAGTCTGCAAAAGTATTTCGTTCAAGATCTCATGGACTGCGTGCAGCAGAGGCAAAATTGGGTTGTGTGTGCATGTTTATGCAGCCTAGAGCTTAGTCTGCCTCAACGGGCGACTTGTCTCCCAGCTGTAGGTGAGAAATTTAGCCATTGCAGTACAACGGCTAGCCTGATTTCTTTAACGTACATCATGCAGTAGAGATACACGACCGCACGCCGATACGGTGCTCATCCAGATCGAGAGGGGCAGGGGTGGAGATTGAACTGCAGCAGAGGCAAAAGCACAGGCGAGAGCGTGTCCTTCAGATTTGCTTTTCTTTCGCGAGCACTCGCGAAAGGAAAGCAAATCTGAGAGTCAAGTGCCCGTGCCTATGCCTATGCTAAGGATCGCGAACCTTGCGAGCGCGTGCTCAACACAAGCTGAAAGCGACGGCTCGAGCTCCCGCTAGCAACGCTGTCCTTGCCTATGATCCACATAAACTGTCTATTGAAGGGCCGCCCACACTATACTTCGTTTCAGCTTGGGTCCAGACGCAGTCGATGCTACAAGCGCGAGCTCTGGCGCTTGCAGCGTCCCTGCCAAGCACGCGCGCTCGTGCAATGCAGAGCACTGTTCAGGGCCACGACGCTCGCGCTCGTAGCATCGGCTGCGTCTGGACCCAAGCTGAAACGAAGTATAGCGAGAAAACGCGCGTGGCACGCCGATCGCGGCGAATGTCACGTGACAGCACAGGAGGCCTCGCGCACTCTTGAAGCATTCGAGCGAACGCATGATTTCACGCGCTCAACCGATTTTGCGGAACGCGTTTTCAACGCGATCGGCGCGCCGCGCGCGTTTTCTCGCTAGTGTGGGCGGCCCTTGACACGCAGGAAGAGGTGCATTCTATCGTTTGCCTGCTCTCAGCACTTTCTGCAATAAACAGGTAGACAAAATATATTTTTGCAGTACATGTCGATGTCCTAAAATACTCGGGACCACACTGGCAGGTTTTTTAGTAGTTCGCGTTCAGCGGATTTGGAGAAAGCTTGTTTTTCCACCCGAGCGACTCAAACACTGCTCGCGTTATTGCATTTGCCGATCGAGACGTCTTCCCGTGCTTTAGACCTCCAATAAAGGTGCACAAACGCTAATTTCTTCAGGATAAAAAACAAAATGGTTCTCCTATTCGCAACTTTCAGCGATGGTGGTACCGCGGTGTGAGATGCGCGTTCCCTAGCTCCTGGATGATTGACCTCATAATAAATGGGCTTGCCTACACCTTCCTGGCGTGAAAAAATAACGTAAGGCTCTAATACATCTCGTATATAGCAAAGCTAGAATTACTTACGCGTCGCAGACCCAGCCTCGTACCGCTGTTCTACGACGATCATCCAGATGACAGCCATTTTGATAGGCATCAAGTGCGCCCCCTATAGGTCGTGAAAGTTGCGAATAAAAAAAAATCTAGTCTGCAGTATGCCATGACAAACACGTGCGGCCTGGCACGTATAGGTGCGCGCCTGTGGCGTGCAGAGGTCGGCATTTTAGGCCACCCTCGCTCACCCTCACAGCTACACACACGCTGAGCCCCTCACTCACCCTCATCCTCACAGTCACATTTCCTTCAGCCCTCCACTCACCCTCACTGAACCTCACGGCCCTCACCGCCCTAGAGCCCGCACTCATGGTTCTCACGCCCTTCACCACCCTAAGCACTCATATCCCTCAGGCTCAAGCACTCACGGTCCTCACAGCCCTTACGGCCCTTACACCACTCACGACCCTCACTCACCGTCCACACTCATGAATTTTCATGGTTCAGAAACTCCCTCATCTCAGCTGTGCAGATGAGGGTGAGTGAGGGCCCTCATGAGTGAGTTTTGTCGAGTGTGGTGGCGTGGAGAGGAGGATCATGCACCCTCGATGGAAAGGAGGAAACAGCGGGGAGAGGGGAATTTCACATTTGCAAGTACGGCCTCAAGGCCCCGCCATCTTGCTCGCTCTGGGTGTGCTTGGGAGCGTCATAATCCGATTACGACACCTCAGGCTTGGGGTGCGCATAGGCGCGCCCAAGCGCAGTCAAGCCTAAGCTGTCGTAATGGGATTATGACGCGCCCAAGATACCCCAAGAGAGCAAGATGGCGGCACCTTGAGGCCGTACTTGCAAACTAGAGTTCAGACCGACACGCTGTTTCCAAACAAGCCCGCGTTTGCCCACACCAGGTGTGGGCACTGCGCGTGCGCAGAAACCGAATTCGCGTGAAGCGAAGCGTCCGGGCATGCGCAGTGCCGTTGACAGCGCCACCGCAGCTGCGTGACGTCAGGGCCGCGTGTTCGCGGGACTAGTAGTAGCATTCGACGACATGATGGCGCTTGAGACAAGGACAAAAGGGAGACTAGACAACACGGGCGCTACTTCAACTGTTTATTTCTGAAAAAGGGGGAACATAAATACACTCAAACCTCAGCCAATCCCAGGCCTCAACGGTGAGGCCTGGGATTGGCTGAGGTGAAGCGGTTTGAGTGTATTTATGTTCCCCCTTTTTCAAAAATAAACAGTTGAAGTAGCGCTCCGTGTTGTCTAGTCTCCCCTTTTGTCCTTGTCTTCAAGGGGAACTCCGGCGATTTTCTGAGCAACCCCAACTAACTATATTTTCGAAATCGCCGTCCTTTACTCTTTCCAGTATGCTATTTAGTATCGCGAAATTCAGAATAGTTACTGTGAAATCGGCCAATGAAAATGACGCCAAAACCAAGATTCGAATATACCCGCGCTTTTCATTGCCGTGACGTCACGGTTGGGTAGGCTTGCGGTTCGAGCGGACAGTCTAAAAATGAACTATGCCGAGCATTTGTTTCGTGCTGCTGCACGGGAGCTGGAGCGACCTTCCACACCATTCATTTGACACCATAAAACCGTTTGTAATCAGTTGGGAACAAAGTTTACAGCCCAAAGAGTGAACCCCTACCCAACCATGACGTCACTTTTTCAATGTTGCCAGTAGAGCTTTTCACTTTGAAAAACACGATGAGGACCAGAATTGTAAATTCTGTAACTTCGCGAAAAAAAATTATTGTGTCCAAATATTTGGGTTACTATTTCAGCGACGTCTGTTGGTGTTTTTAGCAAGTTTTTAGGCAAATCGGGGACTATGAAGAAAACGGCGGAGTATCCCTTTAAGCGCCATCATGTCGTCAAATTGCCAGTACCAACTAGCCCAACAATCTGCATTGATAGTAGTAGTAGTTGTGTTGAAGTGAAATTGGGGAAAGAAATAGTCAATCGTGTACGCGGGAGCCAGAGTTGCGTGTCTGTTTTCCATGTGCCGCCTCGCCGCTATTCGCCGAGATCCGATCACGTGATGAGCCGGATCAAGTGCCGTGCAGGAAAGTAGACGTTGCGCGCGCCCCACTGGACGTTCGCCTGCTTCTGAGCGCGCCGCGCGCCTCGAACGCTCGGCGCCGCTATTCGCCTAATTCAGTCCCGTAAGGAACGGGATCAACATGCCGTGCAGGAAAGCCGGAACACTCCGTGCGACGCGACTGGCGCGCCGCCGCGCGGCCGTTACCGAAGGTAGGCAGTGAGAACAAAACGAAACCGAAACCGCGCCGCGTACGTTGGTACGCATTGAAGCCGGAGCGGTGCGGTTGCGCTGGGTTCACAGCATGAAGTGCTGCCGGTGCTGCGTCGTTAAGTACTTCAATAGTTGTGCGTCGTATCTCGTGGGGACAAAGTTTCACAATTTTTCACCCCGCCGATGTTTTGTGGTACAGCGACAACGATGGACCCGTGCCGTACGACGCGAGAAGTTTGGTCTCCCGATCATGTCTGCCACTGTGTCGGCACGGCTGACATATTCTACACTGCCGCTTTGCGCTCTGCGTTTGTTTTCGTACCAGTAACGCCTACATGTGTTAGCGCCGATGGGACGAACTGAAATGCCACCCCACACTCGCGGGTATGCAGTGCCAATTTCGTTGGAGGAATGACCTCCAAAGAAGTTTCGTCCCATCGTACGTGTTGATGATATTTCCGGACCAGTATGGCACGCAATCTGTGCTTCATAAAAAAAAAATTCGAACGGCAAAAAAAAAAAAAAGTGGCAAATATGAATTTGAGGAAAACTACAATGAAACTCGGAATCACTGGAGAATCGACGTTTGAGTATGGAAGTTTATGTGGTGTGCTTTCTCTTTTGATGAGCCTCCTTTTGGATGTGGAAACGCTGACACCCCGAGTTCTGTAGACAACAACTTTTTTCTCGGATTTAGAGCCACCTATCGCAAAATTGTTCGAACTAGATGTACCGTCCACTGGTCCCTTCCTACCTGTAAAGTGTGCAACTCCCACGATGAGTGGTATCATCTTGACAGCCTTTGACGGTCAAAACCGGTTCCCATTTAGTTACGCCGCCCAAACTAAATTTCCACCTGGTTTCGCTATGCCACCTCTTTTTGGTATAATAAGTGTTGTGTCAAGTTACGGTCATGTCAAAGTACCTGTGTGCCGAAAATCAGCACCTCGCACGACAGCTGACCGCAAAAGCCTTTGACGGCCAAATCGTGTGTTGGTCGACAACTTTGTTTTCTCGGCTTTGGAACCACCTTTCGTAAAGTTGTTTCAATTGGAAGTACAGTCCACTAGCCTTTTCCTACCTGTAAAGTCTCCACCTCCCACGACGAGTGGTATTCTCTTGACAGCCCTTTCATGGTCAAAACCGGTTCCAATTGAGTTCCGCCGCCCAAACCAAAATTCCACCTTGTTTCCCTGTGCCACCTCTTTTTGGTATAATAATTAAGTGCTGTGTCATGTTACTGTCAAGTCCAAGCACCTGTGTGCCAAAATCTGCACTTCGCACAGCTCGGTTATAACACAACATTTTGGGTCCAATATTGGATTGGTAAAGCTTTATTTCTTTATTCGTTCGGAACACTTCGTGCACAAACGTAGTGAACATCTCACTCGCCTCAAAATGTCATCATTTCAGCAGTCCTACGTTTACAGCGACGAGCCAAACAAATTTCCCACTCAGAGCAATTTTCCGAAAACTCGGAAAATTTCTCCAACCCCTTTTCGGCCGCAACTAGAAAAAATTACCCCTAATAACGACTCAAACTCAATATATAAGAAGCGGAGAATAGCTAGATGCCCTTTTTTAAGTCTGCCCCACCACTCATGCAACGTCACCCTCAACGTATCGGCTCAAAAAGCAAAAGTTTCGTCCGTGCGCGCTTCCGCCACCACAGCTTGGCATGCGAAAAGGCGCCGAAGGCTGCTGAACGCGCCTCACTGTCGAACGCCAGCTCCTCCGCTCGCGGCGCTACGCGCGTTTTTCAAAGCGCCCCCTATAGTTCCCGCACGGAGCGTATACAGGAACTCTATTGCAAACTAAATTGCAAAAACATGTCAGCAGCGCGTCCTCTCGGCGCTCTGCGGCCACGTGATTGGCGTAATCGAGGCTGCGCAGTGCGCTTCAGCCTTGGGAGCCGTCTCCCTAGAGTGCCTTCATGTGCGCTTCGCATGGAGTGATGCCAACTGCCTGTTTCCCTTTCCACACCCTCTCCCGGCCGCCATTTTGTTCCTCATTAGTTTCCCCGTGCGCCGGAAAGTGGCCTTTGTGTCCATCGGTCACTCCCATCCAGAGGAGAAAATGCTCATCCTCCCTCCGTGGGTTCCACAACGCTGCTCCGAGACTTGTGAGATGAAGGTGCTTGCTTCCGGAGGGGGTTATAAGCCCCACGGATTATCGCCGTGAACCAAAATGGCTGCTGGTTTGTCGGCGAGTGGTATTACAAAGGGTGGCATCACCCTAGCAAAGCGCACATGAAGGCTCCCTACGTCTCCCGCGTCACAACCGCCGTCCCGACGTCTTGGGATTCTTGTCTCTCGCAGTTTTCCTTCAGACTACATGCGACGGCTCATGCCGCCACTTGTGCAGACGACGTCGGATATCGTAGACATCGAAACGTAGTCAAGACTGCGGTGCAGACGACACTTGCGCCTGGCACACGCCCGCCCCAACGGTGGGCCACCCGAATCCCGCCCGACGGACAGTATCACGGGACCGCTCGTACCACGTGGTAGCCGTCGTCCTGTTTTTAGCGGCCCGAGGCCAATGTTGCCCGACGAAGCCCAAGTTTCGGTGTCTGCTCACGTTTAAAGTGAGATTTCCCAAAATATATCCCATTTTTCGCCGAGCAAGTGGCACCTTTTATTACTGATTTTTAATATGAAATCACTCATAATCCCGAAATTTCTGGAATTGCCCTTTAAGCGTCACATTATTTAGGGGCTTTACATTCGTCCATCCTTGCCAGAAGGAGTTTTTTGTCTTTGACCCGTCTCTCGTTGTGTTACGTGTTTGCTCGTTTCGTTCTACTTGCTTTTTACCAGTTTCAATTGAAGTGACTTTAGTTTCAATGATCTATAGGGGGTATTCACTGGACGCCAAATTTGAGTTCGATGTTCAGAGCCCATGCTCAAAACGAGTTCACATCACCATGCTGATAAGATCGGTGCTCTTGATGGTGCGAAATGCACGTTGCGAAAGAACTGTGGAAGCTCGGCGTCAGCACACGCTCAGCAGTCTCGCACACCGCTATGGCTGCTGCAGTGAATCCTCTCGATTAGCGGCGAGACGCTTTGGTGGCGCCCTCCATGGTTCCCCCTCACGACGTTGCGAACAAGTTCGATCGCGTTTGCAATTAGGATGGTGAAAGCTTCAATATCATTGTGCTCTGCTACCAAACCTGCCAACCCCGTCAAAAGTGAAGTTCTTACAGTCCTCTTATTTCTGTCGGTGAGAAATCCTTTGCTGACGTCATAGCCAGCATGTTGGCCAATCGTGGAAGGCCGACCAGAGCGGCGCTTTCGATCGCGACCGTCGCCAGCAGACAATTCTGCCGTTAAAGCGAGAGAAGTACAACGCGTGGTACATGAACGGCAGTAACAATCAGGCCGTCGCAGACAGGTGACGTTCAAATTAACAGCACGTCGCCGAAACAGAATCAACCGCTTAAAAGAGAAGAAGGAGAACCATGTTGCGTCGCCGTCGTGGCTCCGCCGTTTGTCCTCGTTGTCGGCGTTCTTTTCTGACAGCGAACGGTGCCTCGGTTATTCCGTGACACGTTTCAAGTTGGAAGGAACAGGGTGTGGAGTTTCATAACCTTTCTTCCATCGCATTAGTTATTTCTACGCGGCAGCGTCGAATGTTGCGAAACTCTAATTGTTCTCCCGTGTGCGTCCGTGTGCGTGTCTTTGTGTGTGTGTGTGCGTGTGTATACGTGCCTGTGCACCCATTGCGTTTTCTTTTTCTTTTTTATATACGCCAAGTTAACGTTTCGTCGCAGAGCGAGAGATATGCCGACGTCAATAGGCGAACACAGAAAGAGTTACAAGCGTCAAAAAAGTACGTGTACCATGTTGTGTCGACTGGTGTCCTGTTAACAGCGACGTGTAAAAAAGGCACCTCGGGAAACGCTTCTGCGAACTAAAAAATAGCGGTAGTCATTTTGACGAAGCGCGGGGCCCGCGTGAACTCTCTGCTGTATTACCGACACCCGAAGGAATCAATCCCACTTACTAAACGCGGTCAAAAACTCTCGCTCGAGATTGAGGGACTATTCGACGCCCTAAGAGTTATTTCTTTACCAGATTAGAAAATGTAAAGCCCGGTATCTTTACATTTTGCAAGCGTCAGTGCTAAACCTGGGGAAAAGGTACTTAAGTCCGCGAAATTCGTCTTCGGTATCAAGGAAACAAGTCACTAGATTTCGTATCACCTTTAAAGGGATACTACAACGAAATTCTAGCGCCTATATTATATTCTAAATGCCAACCACGTTCTGGCCACAACACGGAGACAGCATTTTCTTGCGGAAAAATACAGCAAAACATTATTTAAAAGGGAAACACGGATGTCGTTATGTCCCTAACAAAGAAGAAGGGAAGAGGAACTCCCTCTTTCGAGAATCCTTTTGTGTCGCAGAATGTTCCCTACAGATTATGAAGATAACGTCAGCTCTGTCACGCCGCTTCGTGGCTGCAACTAGCCATCCTCATCATGCGCGCTTGCTCGTTTGAGACGACACGTCACGATTGCGCTGGGCCTTTCCAGCGCTGCCAGAGTGGCCGTTTATAACGAAAATACAGCCACAGGATCAAATAAACGGGCATTGTCATTTCGGATAGTATCATATTCAACCTATTTTAACACGACGGGAATATTTCTGTACCTTTAAAAGCGCATTGCTCAGCGGAAGTACGGCAGCAAGCTGCGTGCGCGCGAAGCCCCTGCCGAACCGGATGTCCCTTCTCTCCCGGCTTTCTTGCCGGGGAGCGAGACGCCCAAAAACAGCCATTTTGTAACCGATTGACGACGCTATGCGGAAAAGCTCCTAACCACGCCAGCCCCCAAGGAGCTTTGTCCGTGCTGGATCAAGTGACGTCACGACTGTGACGTTAAGAGGTCTAGCCCCTGCAGTTGCGGGTATCGCTCTTTGAAGTGGCTGATCTCTGAGCGCTCGCTGGAATCCTTCCTATGGAACGAAAATATAGCCAAGTGTTCAAAATTGAAGCGTGCGATTGTCATTAGCCGATTGAGTTGATCATGTTTAACTTATTTCTGCGAGCCAATGGGACCAATGAAAGAAACGTCAAAAGCGCGCTGACATGGCATGCTCGTCGTGTTTCTGCGCATGTTTTCTCGCCGTTGAAACCATCATGTACAGGAAATGCCCAGTGACTTTGACTCAAGATGAAGCGAATTATAGGCATTTCCGAAAACGAGTTAGGTAAGTCAACACTTATTTTAACCTTGCGATGATGCCAGCTTGGGCGAGTTGGTGCAGCATCATAACAACAGTGCAAAGACAAACCTCACACACGCACGACACACAACCCCAAGAGACGCGCAGCGCTGACTTGCAAACTCAATTGTATTTTGGGGCTCTTCCACGCGAGGAACGAGGATTGCAAAACTGCTTCGTATTCCTTGGTCTTCGCGAGGCGCAACCATTTTTTTTATTTTCCGTTTCTAACTCGCACAAAAAACAAAGAGCTAGAATCTTCGGCACATGGAGAGATGAGACGGAAGATATTGTTGCGCTTCTCGCGAAGGCCAAGAATACGCAGCAGTTTTGCTCTCCTCGTTCCTCGCCCGGAAGAATCGAAACAAAATACAATAGATCCCTTTCGACAGTGTGCCCTCTGTTCAAAGCAGTGCAATCTCTGCACAATGGTGCAGACAAACGACACCAACAGATCGTGGGGACTCCACCAAACTCCACTAATACCACTTCATTCCTAGCTTACGTTGTTTTAGAATCTCACGTTCTGTGGTGTCGCTTGTTCCGCAATTGTGCTCTGCTTCCGATCTTTCAACAAGGGGCGTGACTTTAGAAAGTGGTCTTATACCAGATCTCTCGCCTGAAAGTGTGTCCTGTTTTGGTGTTTTTTTTTTCGCTGTTGTTGCTACGACTTATTTTCAATGAGTTTCTTTCGGCGAGCCGCCCCGAGCTTTCCCTCATCTCCTACGGCGTGCAATAGAGGCATGCGCACGGGCAACCCATTCGCTCAGGAGGAAGTGGAAACTGTTCTCCACGCTTTCGGTTGCCGCCATCTCCTGAATCTTGGCTATCTGCTCGCCAGAGTCGTGGAAGGCGCCACCCTCGTCGTACGAACACGAGTCGACAGCATCCCGTTCAATGGCACGAGACGGGTCCGGCAGCCCTGATCGGAGCGTCGTCTAGAGCTACGTGACGCTCGAGGCGTGCATGCTCCTCCTTGCATACGTTCGCTTCGGCGAAGACATGTGCAGGCACAGTGTTTGAATGACGGCCGTCTCTTACAAGGAAGGCACGCCCCCAGACAGTGTTTTGCAGACTGTGCCATCTTTGAGCGTGCCTGAGACGATTCTATTCAGTTCGATGACACCCGACGACCCTGATAGGGGCGTCGTCTGGAGCCGCTATCGACGTCGTCGCCATCGTCCAGCAAGTATGCTACGGAAAAGCCCGGACGACCTTTCAGCAAAACTCCGGTAAAAACAAAAAACTGGCGACGAAGAACCCGCACGCGACGCGGGAGCGGACTCTCGGTTGATCTTCGGGGCAGGCCGCGAAGAACCCAATGTTTCCAGCTCTCGTAAAGCCTCGCTTTTGTGCAGGGAGCAGGAAGCGGTTTCATCGATTGGCACTCAATCAATATAGCCGTCTGTACGAAGGGAGCACTATACGCTGGCATACTTCGAAAGAATGGGGGAGACACCAAAAGTGAAGAGAAGGAACGGGAGGGAAAGGGACGATCTTCACGTTACGGATGAACCGCCGTGGATCGACCCTGAGCCATCCCAGCCCATGACAGCGTGGGGAAGCATCGTGACTACGCGCCTCGCTGCGCTCTTCCCACATATCACGTCACATGACGTCAGTTTTCTCGGCCCGTAGAGTCGTTCCATCGTAAGCTGGGCCAGAGTGGAGACGTTTGCCGGTACGTCTTCTTGGCTTCGCCATCTTGCTTCTGGTGGGTAGACCGTAGCAGTGTTGGGGCGTACCCACGGCTTCCAGACTGGCCGTAAAGCAAAGCTTTTCCATTGGCGGTGGCCAGACTAGCTCGCCAGCGCGGCTGCTTTAGATATGGTTTTCTTTTCTCTCTTGCTGTTTGTTTCTGCGCGAGAGGTGCTGTCGTCCTATCACGACGCTCGGTCACATTGGGTTTCGATACCGGGTTCGAAAGCTTTCGTGGGAATAAGTCCGGCTGTGCTGGGGTGTCTTTTTTCGTCTTCCAATTACGGTGTGTGACTTGCGCCTCACCCGAATCCTGGCCAATTAATCTCGTATTTTGGTCGTCGCATAAAAAAAAAAAAAAACGGGAACCTGTCTGTTTATTTTCCAGATCGCTTTTGCTTATTGTTTTGGTGCCTGTATGTTGTAGCCATTTTATGTTTTTGTTTGACACGTAACCACGCAAAGCTCCTCGCGCACACCGTTTCTTGCTTTCCGTCTAGGGGAATGCTCCTCGCAGTTAGCGTGACCCGCTGCAGTGTAAGCTATCTGCCGAAATGGGGAAGAGAAATTTCTCCTCGCCGATGCCCTTCTTCTCTCAAAAGTTCTCTTTTCCTCAATTTAATTGGATCGGACGCGATGCGTGACCGCTACCGCTCTATGATCCCGCGCGATTCGGTGGCTCTATAAACCGACGCCATCTTTTGTGCGACGCGTGGCGAAGGATCCGTTGCTTACGGCCCGCGGTAGATTTTTTATTATTATTATTACGATTTTGGTGGCAACGCGGTGCTGTTCTGCTGCGCTGTGGATTGTACTAGGAGCGTTACGAAAGGGAGGAAGCTTGCCGTCCCGACTGGAAAAGAAAATCTTCAGCGACGAAGACAATGGATCCACTGGATCGGTCGGAGAATTTTTGACTGCCTCCGGCGCGGGGGAGACTTTGCGATTATGTCGTTGTAGACTGGATCGTATTACCCGTCTCTTTCGGTCTCGTCGGTGAAGATCGCCTTGTACTGGCTTGAGACAAGACCAACACGGAACTAATTTACTATAAGGCTATTTTGACGCGTCTTTTTCTGCGGGTTTGATAACGGAAACTGACTCTGCTCGCTCTGTCCAGGCCTCGCGCATGCATCGTGGGAGTTCGACTGTTGAGCATCGATTCAAGAGAGACTCGGGTGAAGGGTTGTAAGGTTGCCGCGATGACATGAAGGAGATATTGCCGTGATTGCTGAAGATGTCTTTGTTGTTCAGGCAGGAGTGTTTCTCGAGAAGGCGACCGAGTCCAGATTGGTGACAAATGTGGAGTTATTGCCTCGTGAGCAATAAAATATTTACAGCAGTCATCAGCATTATATGTGATTTTTCCTCCGTGATGAATAACATATCATTCATTAGGCAAAAAGCAAAATGCTCTAGTCTTTTCTGCGGCTTTAGCTGAAGGATCTCTCTGTCCTCGGTTGTCGCTCCTGCAGTGGAGGTACGCCTCGCGGGTCTGCGGCAAGACGATTGCTCGCGGCTCTGCGAGTGAACTCTGTGGCGTACCGGTGAGTAATCTCTCGGACGCTGTGCGGCTGAAAGAAGGCCTCGCCATTCAATCGGCAGGATCGGTGAAAGGAACGGAGCTGCACGGCAACCGAGCACGTGCTATGCCTTTCTTCTTCTTCTTTTTCATCTGTGTAGCCAAATAAGTGCATTTGATAGGTGGTTAAAGGCTCCAGGCGCGTTACACAGCCGGGCAGTCGCATATTCCTCCAAGTGCGCATGCTGCTCGGTTGCAGGTAGCATTCCTGACGTTTGTAAAATGCGCACAAAGTGTGAACTGCTGCTGGCTTTCCAGACGCGTCGAAGGATGCAAAAAAATTGCCGAAAATTTCTGGTTTTTGACGCGTTGCGGTGTGTTTCAATTGCCCGACTCGAGGTGATGCCGAGCTCTGATCCGCTGCGTTCAAAGATACTGGACAGTTTTCAGTAGAGCGTACGCTCGGCGATGGCGAGACCTGCGGGCGCGATGCCCAATCCATGCTCAAAGCGACGGCTCTGAGCGCTCCGCCAGCAACGCAGTCGCCCCGCCTACGAAGTTCTCTTACACGCAGGATCGAGGTGCATTCGCAACGTCTGCCTGTTCCTAGCTCCTGTCGCTGCTAGCCCTTTCAAACGCTACGTACACAAAGTGTACATGTAAACACTGTTGCCGTTTTTCGGGAATATACGAATATGGAGTCGTTTGATCAATTTGAGCGGAACTGTATTCGCGACTCCAGCGAACTATAGGGGGCGCGCTGGTCAGGCAAAATGGCGGACGATGAGGTCGTTTTCGTCGTTCAACACGCGGACCACCATAAATGTATTGCACGCAGCGTAAAATCGGTGTTGCATATGAAAGCAAAGCGATTTTTCGAAGGTAGAACCTTCTCAGTCAGTGTAGGAATGACACGGCGGAAGCCTAAAATATTTACTGGGATCGATGTTTGTTTCATGCTGCCATACGAGAATCAAGCAGCGATAGCAGACGACATGAGTCGAAACGACTTCTCTGAGCTTCGGCGTCGTGCGTACGCGGCGTCGATTTCGCTGGAGTCGCGAAATTACTCGCCGTCTCGCTACCAGAGCTTGTGGAGCAAATCTTAGGGCAAATTTTATTCACAAACCGAGTTTGGGGAGAAAATGTTTTCGACGATAAATGTGCGAGCGGCGTTAGAAAGGGCTAGAAACGGAGAAACGCAATATGTTTTTGCGGTACATGCCAATGTCTCAGAGTACTCGCTGTCTGGAATTTTGTTTTTAATCGTCTGCGTTTAGCGGAATCGGAGAAAGCTTGTTTTTACACCCGTGCAATTCAACTCTGCCCGCGTGCACAAATAAAGGTGCAGAAACGCCAGTTTATTCGCGCCAAAAAACAAGTGTCTTCATATTAAAAAAAAAAAGAGATGTATGTAATCACTCGGTATGCTATTGCAAACAAGTACGGCCCGGCACGCACGCGCGCCCTTGTGGGCTCCGCACGAACATGTGGCGGCGGAGGCGTGGCGCGGAAGGAGGATGGCCCTGGATGTAAAAGAGGAAAAAGGGGGGGGGGGAAGAAGGAATGGCAGCCATAGGTAGTGTGCACGACTGCTGAGCGCGTGCTGATGGCGAGCTTCCACAGTCCTTTTAACGCGTGCATCTCCGCACCTCAAGATTGCCGGTCTTAGCAGCCTATTAATGTGGGCTCGTTCAGAGCATGCGCTTTAGACATCACCCACAGATATGGCGCCCAGTGAATACCCTTATAGGGACCCAGCGAACAACATGCGCCTAGATTCTCCGCCTTTCCCTCACCCTCATTCAACCATCGTCACCCTAACACTCACTCTCCTCTTTTCCCACCCTTCACACCAAGTGAGGCCACCAAGCCAGGCGTGTGGATCAAATAAAATACGTTTGAAAGAAAAGTGCCCTAGACGCTCCTATGAGCCGGCCTATGAATCCGTGTGGCATCGCGGCGGCTTGGAAACATTTGTTCTTGAAATACGACGAGAGCTCTGCTATCACAACGTAACCCACTCGTTCACACTGTTGCGATCGAGTGACGACCGAGAGAGACCAAGCCGGTTAAGCCTCTTGCGACGTCTTAGAACCGGATGCGCTCCAGCGGAGCTGGTCCTCAGAGATCGCAAAAGGCTTAAAAACCGGTTTGGTCTCTCTCAGTCGTACTCGGTCGCAAGAGTGTGAACGGCGCCTGTCCATAAGTGCAGGAGGATGTCTCGACACGGCCAATGTAATCGCGAGCAGAATTGGAGTCGGCTCAAGTTCGAAGACAAATTATTCTTCAATTCCGCTGACACCTGGACGATTTAATGCTTAGCAATGCTTGTACCAATAATTTTGGACATCGACACGCACTGCAGAAATTTATTGCGTTTACTTGTTTGTTGCAACATGTACTCAGAGCCAGCAGATCATGAAAAGGATCATTTCGTGCGAGTATAAAAAAATTAAGTTGATTTCTAGAATCGGAATTACTCAGTTCGGAAGATAAAAGGCACCACGAATCCTATACCGGTGTATTTTACGTCATCTTTAGCACTGCCAAATGTTCTGCTGAACCAGGTGTTCTCTTTATTTGACACATTTGGGAAAAAAGATGGAAAGCTACCTGCAACCATGAATATGCGCGCGCAGGTCAATAATGGTCTATACGGCTGGCATATTCGTCGATTTATGCCCGCATCAAATACAGGTACATTTGGTGGCTAAACAAGAATGCTGGTTTGATAGTCCTACTTAAAATTAAAAACTAAGTTGTTTTTTCTTTTTTTAACAATAGAGCCAAATCTAGAAACCGGAACCCAGGCAATTTTGGCTCAAATTTGCAGTAGATTGGGATGTGCATCGTTTCCAAAAGGTATCGAAGTAATATTGGCTAGATGATGCGATAAAAGCCAGATACAACTTAGAGCTGCCCCGAGGAGGTTTCTGAGATCGCCTAAATATAGCGAAAACTCACTCTGCTGGCTCTAAGCATCCTAGAAATCTCTTAAGCATGGCGATACGCGGCTGATTTCCAAAAAGGCAATCAAAGATCGCAGTACACTGAGATCATTGGAGGCGATGGGAGGGGATGTTCCGAAACCAGGACCACTGTCAGCCAACAGCAAGCGAAGGATCCTCGCGGGAGTGATATCTCGAACGCGCGCGACTCGTCGCCCCATTGCTCCGTGCCGCGCGTTCTGTTTCCGGTTGGGAAAAACATGGCGGATTTGACTCGACCTCACTCGACCTCACTCTCGAGTAACGGTCTGGTGCCTCGGCGTTCAAAAACGTACTCGCAACAGGATAGATTACTGGCAACGTTACTAGAACCACTCAGTTCGGAAACTGCCATAGAGCCTGCTCTGAAAAAGTGGCGCTGATCCTTATCCACGAACCGAGCTAATGGCGATCGCAACGCTGCCGTTTCTCCCCGCAGCGGCCACTCCGCGAACTGCACGGCTGCACTTACTGGTTCCGTCGAGTCACGGAAGGGCCGGTGGCGCCATCTCGCAGGGCATCTTGCAGTAGCCATATAAAGCAACTTTCATATTTCAACTCGTCGCTGAAGGGTGGCGCTGTTATCGTATTTAGCTCAGTCTCGGCGGTCTCTAGCGGCCCAGGTTTCAAGGGCGAGTTTCCCAACGGAGAGTTTTAGTAACGTTGATTACTGGGCTGGTTGGCTGGTCTATGTTGTGTCCCGTCTTTTTGCGCTGTTTTTGTAATACACTACTCGCGTCCAGCGTTATTCTATCTGGATTGTCACATGACATGACCCGCCGGAGTAAAGGCCCTTACGCACGGTCGCGTTTGAGAGCGCTAGACTTCGTTGAGGCTGCGAGAAACCAGGACATCCCTGGTTCTTCACGTGCCAAGATCATTCCTTGAATTGGATTCCAAGCTTCATATGAAGCACAGCTAGACGTGCCAGTGACTCGCTTTCGTTTCTTTACTCAAACGAAGTCAAACACAACCAAACCCTCTCAAACGCAACTGTGCGTAGGGGAATAGCCTCCTTTATACTCACAAAGCCTGGCAGTTCAACGACGAAGCAATAGGGCGCCCGGCCGCAGATTTGGAGCGCGAGGATCTGGTAGCACAGAGCATCAAAGAGCCATTTCTCGGGGAACCTGGACGTCAGCGCACATCTTTGCAGCGGCGAAGACCCGAAACACAGTTGTTCGCGCGGGAGAAGTGTGTTTCGGCGTCTCGCCGCAGCGGGGCGCCAGTCACGTGGCTCTCCTCTCATACGCGTTGTCTGCCGCTCCACCTTTTCCATTTCGGCGGCCGCTTCTCGTGGCGACCTGCCAGGCTTTGTCAGTATAGAGGAGGCTATGGTAGGGTCCTTTACGCGTAAGATTTCGAACACAGCCATGGTGGGGGTGTTAGAAAAACATGGCGGACCGCGCGCTGGCAGACGACAGGAGCGAGGGGAGGAGGGCGGGGGAGGAGGACTTGTCGCTACCTCGCAGCCCGGACAGCCCAGACACCCGGACTTCGGCCAGTTTTTCTAGTCGGTCGTATGTCGTGGCAGACAAACCTAACAGTCGTAGCAGCGCAGTCACGCTTCATCGCGCCATGGCTCTTGCTAACCTGATGGCGAAGATTCAGCCGGAGGAGCGCGCGCTCGGGAAACAAACGAACAAATTAGTCGTTAGTTCTTTGTACAGCGGGAGCCAGAACGTGGCGACATTGTTACCCACTGTAGATGAGCAATTTAGCCAGTGCTGTACGACTGCTAGCCTAGGGATTTTTAACGTGCACCACGCAGTAGTGACACACGACAGCACGCCGGTACGATTCTCATCCAGATCCAAACGGGCAGCGGTAGGTGGTTGAGCCCAGGACCTCAGGGTTCTTGCAGCGCGAGCTTTCGCTCCACGTGCTCCGAGCTGGTGTGCGCTAGACCACTGGCAGGCCACCGATTCCCCCGCGCACTCGAGAGCAGAGCAGCAACACATCTCTCCCGCGGAAGACGAAATGAAACAACAACATAGTGCGCTGTTTTTGAAATGATTATTGCAATATTACGTACCCTCTCCGCGAGAAATTAACATTTGTCTCGTACTCTTATTTGCTCTTATCATCTACAAAAGCATACATATTTTGTAATAACAACGTTTGTAATCTCCACGAAATGTCGCGTTTTCAGTGGTCACATGCTCCTCCCATCGCCTAAGATGGCCTCGGCGCGTTGGAGGGAAATGGAACGCGCATGTTCGTGATTTAGAAATTTCTAGGATGCCCAGAGCAGGCACAGGGAGTTATCGACACCTTTAGGCGATCTCAGAAACATCCTCAGGTCCCCTCTAACTGACCGGCAGCCGCGGCCTCGAAGCCTAATCTGATAAGCAAACATTCCCGTTTATCTCCGCTTTCATTCACAAGGGCTTCTTTGTTTTTTCGATTAAAAGCTCGTGTCCTTTTCGCTTCCCTGGATAATGACCGCTGGGGCTGAGCATGGCGTTCAACATCATAGCGTAACTTCTTAGGCGTGACATTACAAACGCGAGCTGGTGTACAGAATGAGCTCTTTAGATTAGGGCAGGAAAAAAGAAAGGAAATGGACGGTCCAATAGAGCGCGCACAACATTGATCGGAGATAATGTTGTGCGCGTCCAATTGATGGCGGCGACCAATTATTGTCGGAGTGAGCCTCGGACCGATGCATACCGACTTCGGAAACTGAGCTCTGATGGATTTGCCCGAAAGTAATAGAGCCCTCGAGTGACGCTGTAGATTCCGGGATGAGGAATTTCCGCACAGCTCATCAAAAAGTTTGTTGCGTAAAGACTGCCACTAAATGCCACACTTCCTCCTCCTTCAAAAAAAAAAAAGGTGTGGATGACGCTTAGCGGGTATGTGTCCGACGTGCGTGTTCGCGTGTACGCTGGTCGACACATAGCGCGCGTGACAACTGGTTTCATTTTTTTTTAAATCGAAAGCTGTTATGAAAAGTATTACAGCGGCGAAAATGCTCACTCGGGGCACAAACCTACGGCGTAAAGCTTGGTGCCCTCGCCAATATATCCCTCGGAAGTGCGGAACGGCGCCGATATCGAGTTTGCGCTATACAGTGTCCGCACAGTGCGCGACAGAGCAAAGCGACATCGCTAGAGCTTGCTTTATCAAGCCATGTCTAGAAGCCCAAGAGTCGATGGCTTGTACTAAGCACCAAATTGGCGACGCCTACGAGACAATTGGGGTGTTTCTGTAACGATTAACAGATTTATTAACGGACCAATTATTACTAACGGGTTAAAAAAATAAAAAGCCGTGAAAGTTAATGCGGAGCGTGCAGGTGAGTTCCGCGGCCAGGGGGACCATGACATAGTCGAAATTTCGTACTTCACCCCTCATGCTCCAGGAAAAACTAAAGACCGGCCACCAAATAGCCAAAGAAAAACATGCTTTTCGTGTAAGACTCGTCAAAATGATAGGCGCTGGGAAAATCAGTTGCCCGGCATTCAGTCCTCATTTCGAGCTCTTTTTGTTCACGTGCCGCCCTTAAAAAAGCAGGGCGAAAGAGCCTAAGCCACACCTGATCTCGACCCACCGCCATCTCCTTTTGCACAATCAAGTCCGTCTGCTATGTTCACCGAATGACCTTTTTCGTTTACTCTCGTCTCCAGCAACTTCAGTGAAGCTTAAAGGGTAGTGTAGTTACCGCAGCGTAGCCTCCACCTTGCATCGGGAACGGCCGCTCCGCGGGAAGACGGTGTAGGTGGCGCTTCGTCCACCAGCACCGTTCTGGGTTGCCTCCGCCAGCCGGCGAGATAGAGGCACCCAAACGCTTCACAGCCTGCTGCTCGTGCCTCTCATACAGTTCTTTGTTTTCCAGTGGACTTCCCACGACACCGATTTGTGTTCGTAGGTGAATAAAAATGTGAAACTAGCAGACTTGACAGGAAGTCGACTGCGAATCGGCCGGAGCTGGCCGGGGCAACAAACTGGCCAAGCGACCAAGCCGGAGCCATAGCCGGAATGACGGTGCTGCAAGCGCCAGCGCCACCGCGGCCGTCTTCCAACGCTTTGTGCCGCTTCTCCGGTTTGGTTCGTTGCTGCCCGCTTTAAGCCACTGTACTGCCCAACCTTGCAAGGCATATCCGGTATCGGTAGGAGCGACGAGAAAAATAATAAAGCATTTCAACCTGCTAGTGGAAAAAAATAGAGGGAGGCGAAACGAGAACGGGTGACGGTTACGCCTATATCATAATTGTAGTCTATGGAGCCCCTTTCAAAAAAATCTGGCAACAGCGAAAATCCGCTGAACGAGTCCGACAGCATTGGGCGGCCGGCGCGGTCACGGAAGGACTCCGTTTGCGGCCCGGCATAGTTGTTTTGACTGTAGCGTTCTTGCTTCGTCGAGACCCTTCGCCTCTGTATGGCTGCAGGCAGCGTTTTCCTGATCACGGGCTGGGTAAACGTACCAACTCCCAGCCGTTAAAGACGACAGAGGTATATCGGTTCTTCAGAGCTGGTCGGACTCGGAACGACAATTCGACAGAAGTTACAACTTCACTCGTTGAGGGGTTCGTGGTCGCCGCATCCGCCAAGGCCAGCTACGCAGAAAAGATAATTACTAAGATCTTTTGTAGTTACGGCATCAGACGTGATGGGTAGACACGCATCAGCCAATGATAGGAACCGGTTGCATAATTTACGGGCTGTGAGCTGAGGTCGCCAGTACTCTCCGGGGTGTGCGACCGAAACAAGCGTAGGGGACCCGCTTCGCTGTCGCTCGCTGGGCGCGTTCCCGCCGGCGATGCGATGCAGTCGCGCGATAACTTTCATCGCAAAAGCGACCATCGCGGGCAAAAAACGCGACGCGATTTGAGCAGTCGCTACTCCACCGACATTTTTTGCGGTGGCGATCTAGTCGCGGAGCGCTGGAGCTTCAACCAACGGCACGTTCGGGCAGAGTTTGCGCGAAACGACTCGCCAACGAAGGCGTTGGTGGACTTGCTACGTCACGCACGTCGGTGCTTAGTACCATCTAATTTTTTAGATTAGATAGCCATAAATCAATAAAAATCTAAACCTCTCAATAAAAATCTGAACCTCTACTTCAACTACAAAACAAGTTTAAAAAAGGACCTTTTGGGGGCATATTTTTTTATTGTTTTGTACTTGGAATTAAGACTTCAAATTTCAGTGCATAAATTCAGCGAGTAAAGACGTATTCGGCGCAAGTTTCTACTTGATACGTCCAGTCCCGCTTTTCTAGAGGGAGATTTTAGAGTTGAAATGTAGAGCAGCAAGTTTGCGGTGAGGCAGAAGTTGCAAGCGGGTGCATGTTGCTTTGCATGGCACGCGCTTCACAGATGTGTGCGCTTTACAGGCGAGATTCTGGCGTCGAGGTCATGTGTGGCTTCATGCGTACCTAACATATAATTTACGCGCAAGTTGGAGCGCCGCGAGCTCGTGCATACCAGAGGCGCTCGCGAAGCTGTCACGTCCACAAGCGATACCACGAGCAACATTATATCTGTATTTGACGCTTTGATTTCTTCGAACTAGCTGCAAACTTGAAAACTCTACCTCCAAACGCAAAAAAAGTGAGATTAAAAACACCGGACTCCGCACCCAAGGCGCGTAGCGTGGGATCGGCTCGTGTTCCGTTCTTGCTACTTCAGCGGAAACGTTTTTGCGGCTACGCCGCTGAATATCCCAGCAGACCGACGCCCGTCAACCGATGACGAGTACATTTGCAAATACGTACCTAATACCGGAGCTTGTCCAGATATCCACTCTGCTTACAGAGGGCGGGCAGCAGTACGTTGGCATCGTGGGTTGGGTGACTAGCGTCTACAGCCTACGCAGCGTATGCAGCGGCGCGCACTATCCTGCAGCATGGCGGCTGCCGCCGGTTGCCGTTGCACGTACGACGAGGTGGCGCTCGTTTCTCTGATGGGTCTATTGGCGTGGCGATCGCAAAAACAATGCTTTCGCCCTAACTGGAAGTTACGATATTTTCAAGGTGGCGGCGCCCTCGTGAAAAGGGCCCACAGACGCACGCGAACGCGGCTCTGAGGCCACAACTTAAGACGCGCCATAGACCGAGATATGGTTCTGCCAAAGTCAACGCGGCAGCTATACACCTTTTTCTGCATGTGGGCGCCGCCATCTTCCAGTTCTGGAATTTCCGGTGTGCGTTGAGAAACATCGCTGTCTTCTCGCCTCGACGGCCAGAACGATGCTAACCTTTGAATTGCAACCTTCAGTCGTTTTTTGTTACCCCGAGCCCTTCTATACTTTTTTACTTGTTCTGGCGTTGTAGTCTCTTGCTTTTTGTTCGGAACGCATACCGGATATGGGGACGACGTGGCTGGAGTGCGAGGCTAAACGAAAAAGGTGTACTGGCCAAGAAGCCGGGCGAGCCGTAGCAGCGTTGGCGGTGTTAACCATTGACGGCGACGGCGCGGGTCAGGAACCGGATGCATTGCCCTATTGTTCGACGTTATGATGTGAGTGAACGCACATGAATGAGGAAATATCCTATTTGCCCAAATATACAGGAAAGATGGGCGCGCCGTGCGCCTGTTTCCGGGCTCCTCGAAGCATCAAGTGTCCCGCGCATCCCGCAAGAGCACGTTCTCGGTGCCCCGCGCAAGCGGATGTTATTCTTGCTTCATCATACGGCGAGCAGACGTACAGCCAAGCTACACCAGTCGTGTGCGTTCGTTTTCCGCGCTCTTGGGATGCGCGTTGGCCTAAGCAGACATCACTCACAGACACAGACACCTTGCCTCCTCTTTGAACGGCTGCTCCATACCGATCAGGGGTCGCGTGGGTCGTTGGGGTGCCAAAAGCGTCACAGGTGGCCCGGCTGTATCGTTGTCGTCAGTCACTGCTGTTGGGCCAGCGCTGGGTTGTATTTCGGTGGCCTCCTCTGTCATTGGAGTGACCAATGATGCTGGGGTAGTAGATGGCAAGCAGCGTTCTTGTTTGGCCTATCGCCACCTCAAATTATCGGTGATATGCAATGATTCGCCCGAAAAAAGAAAAACACAAAGAAAATGATCCCACGTCAAACACTAACACTAACGTTGGAGGCTCAATAACAAATGAAAGCAAATATTTCTTTAACATAGACAACATTTCTACGTTTAAAGGCCCGTTCACACTCTTGCGACCTCCTGCAGCCTGGGTTCCTTGAAACTTCTTAAACCAGAGGACACACCAGACGCCATCAATTGGGTAGCAGTATAGCCCGGCGGTCGGCATATTTTTTTATTTCTCTCGCGCATTATCCTTTCTTTCTTGGCTCCAAAGAAGCTTTTGTCAATGTTATAAACGAGCCTTTCTTGTAGGTATTACGCACATTTGACCTCGGAAATACCGCCAAAGCACTTCGCTCTTGTGAAGTCAGTTTCAGAGTTCACCGCATAGATGGCGCCGACAATGCCAGTGTGTTCCCTCGTCCTAAAAAAATTTAAGAAGTTGCCAACAGATCTCGATCTCTCTCGGTCGTACTCAGTCGCAAGATTGCGAACGGGCCTTAATTCCCTTCGGACGATTTGAGGGACGGGGAAGAGTGCTTCGCTGCATTTGATTTCCGCTAATTCGTTCTGGGGTGCGGCACTAACCACGTATCTGCGCTACGTGTGTGTATCATAAATCGTTTCTCTAATTGCTAAGCTCGGGGAAGAGGCAGAAATTCGTTTTTTCTTTGTGATGAAAAACCTTTTTATTGGTAATTGCAAAGCTTTTAATTATAGTGATTTGGAATCTATACAATATGAAGATTTTTAAGCAATGGTTTCCCTGAAAAGGTTCTTCAAGAAGGATGGTTTCCCGGGCCACGTTCTCCTGAAGACGGTACGGTCAACTGCAATTCCTCGTGAGCTCTCTGATCTGTTGGCTTAGGTTCTTCACCTTGCTGGTCGCTTTGGCTTCAAGCGAGTTATCGCGGTTGGCAGTGCTCGGTAAAACATCAACTTGCGGGGGTTATGTTCGTTGCCGAGACTGACCATGGTATGCTGTTTCAACAGGTAACCGTGAAAGCTTGTATTCCAGCGTTCCAATCTGATCCTTGAGTCAGTGCCCGTTTCTGCGCTTCGTACACAATCCTTCCTGCTTGACCGTTTGTTGCTGGATTAAGTACGGGGCGCTGGCGACGCGTGTTTCATGCCGTTGTTTCTAAAGAACGGCTGTGATTTTCTGTGAAACGAAAGAGGTCCCGTTGTCCGTCACGGCCTTCTGTGGCACTCCAAACGTTGCAAATATATTTCGCAGGTCCTAAATGTAATGATGATGACTGTATGTTCGTCATTTGACGCACTTGCGAGTCACTTGCTGCTTAGGAGTTAACCGCGTACGAACAACGCTCCTGCGTTCGAGTGGTCCAGCGAAGTCTAGGTGAATTACTTGCATGGACCCGCACAAACCCCAGAGGAGCACGAGCGTGCAACCTCGGCGCTGCCTGGTTGGCTTCTTCGGCCCGATGGTTGTTTGGATGCGCCATAATCACCGCGATAAAGCCGAGTCAAAATTCCCATCCTATGGAAATTCGGCAGCCCGGGCACGGTCTCAGCGAATAACAGCCTGTTCGTTTTCTTGACCAACTCTTTTGTCGCGCAGGCGAAATCTCGATTGCCGGGTGCCTTCTCAAAAATACCAGCCTCTGGCTTAGCCTTGCGGGCAATTTAGGACAGGATGAAAATCCCCCAAATGGGACCACGTAGGCCAGCGGTTTGCCTCCGGAGCCATGAGACTTTTTATATACTATTTCCAGTGCAACGCCACCGGTGCTGGAAATGAAATTCGCAGCATTCTGACCGGCCATATCGTGATTGCGTCGATTTCTGCCATTGACAAAAATGCGTTGAATTTTCAGACGTGCATTAGCGCCAATGCACGGTGGCTTTACGAGCAAAAGTGGCTGCGGTGCACTCGCAGCCTCGCGCTCCGTTGTTTTATCGGCCTCGCTCCTGCACGGACATCCGGGCATCTGACACCCACGCATCTGGTGATATTTCTGTCTCTCACGTGGCGTTCCAACGGCACGTGATGACAAATACCGTCGAAGCTATTCCTGAACACGTATCGCGGTCAATTGCCCCCTGTTGAAAACTGAATCTTGCCGTACCTGAAGGGAAAAGTTTGCGATTGAATACGGAACTGGTGCCAACCTATCAGTACTGGATTTCCTGGAAATGAGATATCAAAGAAGCCTCGTACTTTAATGTCGTTAACTTTCGTTATTTGGCGCGATTCCATTTGTATACACCAACTCATGTTTACAAACAAACCGGAGCGCCCGGAGCGCCTAGCGGACGCCACCGGCGCCGCGCATGCGCGATGAGGGTGTGGGCAACAAGCTCGCCGTCGCCCATAAACAAACCATTGAAATGCGATGTTATCGGCGTCGGTGTGAGTCCCCCTGCCCTTTATCGCTTTCGAATTGTTGATTTTACGTCTTCCTGACAATGTCTGACTACATGAGCGGCGTCAGCGAAATCAGCGAAGCTCGTTACACCGCAAAACTTCGCGTGAATAATCTGACATGCGGCGATTCATTCCGCGTGGACGCCGCAGAATGTACGCTAAAGCCTGATTCACATGATGAGATTTCGCTCGCAATTTTCAGTCGCGACGTCGCTCGGGCTGCAAAAGCGTGAACCGCAGCTGAGATGGTCGACGTCGATACTGAAAATCGCAAGCAGAATCGGACGAAGTGAATCAGGCATAACAAGTCGGTGATGGCCGCTGGTAACAATAATCAACATCTCCTTGTATCTACTGTTTACGTCGAGCCTGCTTACCAACCTTCAAACTTAAGTCTTTTGAGGCCTGCACTTACTTCTTAACGCAAGTACCGGGCCAACATTTGGTCTACGGGCCGGTGTCGTCTAAAAGAGCAGACGACAAGCAGAAGCGTTTGAAAGAGCAGACGACAGTTCGAACGATCAGACGGCCGTTCGAACTTCAAGACGCACTGAACGTAGTCCGCAGGTGGGCCGTACAACTTGAGGGTTTTCCGGCGTTCATGTTGGAACAAAACAAATAAATCTGATGACCACAAGTATCCGTGAATTCAACCCAAAGTGCTTCCCGCCCAAGCAATTGTGGTCCGGCGGCGGCTGGTTTACCACATATCCATGTTCTCGGACGAACCGAGAACATGAAAACTGATCTTCAAACCTTTCTCGACTCTTTTGGCACAGCCCCAGTCGCGGCGGTTTGACGAAAAGGCATGTTTTCGTCAGGTTCCTTTCAAAACAACGCAGGAATACACGCCTCACATGGGGCCTTCCGCCCACAGCCCCAGACCGGAAGTGCGACCGACGCGCCACCACCGCGCCGTGACGTAACAGAGATGAGTTCGTGTATAGCACGAGGAAATAACGCTATTTTTGTACTTTATTTTTTATCTAAAGAATTCACTACACTCAACATACCGTTCACGTAAACAATCGTAGACATTGGGGCGTTATAAGTCGAGACAAAATTGTTCAATATCGAGAAACTGTAGGTCTCTTTAAAGTTAAATAATAAAGAGCAAAAAAAACACGTAATATTGAGACATTCAAGTATAGCTAGAAAACAGTTCTTTAATATAAACTTTATGAGTGGTAGAATACAAAGAGAGAACGTTACAAACCGTCAAAAATGAAGCAAAAGGCCATACGTGTTGGGGTTGTTGCACACATTACTCCTCAAGAGTAACGAAATACCGTTACTTGGTAATTGGCCTCAAAGTACGTTATTCGTTCCTTTTCTAAAAAAGTAACTGGTACTCGTTACCGAAGAAAGTAGAGTACCGCACCTAGGTAGAAGTAACACGTTACTAGTAAGGCGTTACGTACGCACATGTCTGAGTCGGCAACCTCCCTAGCTTAGAGTTGAGTGTACTTAGAGTGCCTACATGTCTGTCTGTGTCAGGGTGAAGACATCCATTGTTGCCCTGAATGTACCAGCGCATGACGCTCTCGCGCACTCGGTGTGTGACTTGGGTGGTAAAATGGCGTCTATACATTAGCCAAAGCTACGCGCTCGAGCTGAGTGACACCGGATTACGCGCACTTCAAAATGCATTAAAAAAAACGATTGAGCGGAAAAATAGCTGAGATGTCACCACTCAAGCAAAGCGCGCGTGTGAATGAAGGCACTCTACCCTAGCTGCTCTGGTTACGCCGCTCAGCGGCGAAACGCGACGCTGTTTTGCGCGCACGTGCTTCACGCTTGGAGAAGAAACGGCACAAATCTTTCGTTCGTGCCGACAGTGTTGCGAAGGGCACGTGAGTGCCGAGTGTAAAAGAAAGAGAGGAAGTAAAAGGGGGATAGGAAACCAAGAAAGAGAAAGGAACAGAGAGATGGAAAAAGAAAGAGAGGGGAGGGTAAAACCGACCAATGCCTCTTCATTAGCGCGGACTAGCTTTGCTTAGCGCAGCTTAGCGCCGGCAGCCCCCACAGACAGCAAGCAGCACGACAAGGCTTCGGCGTACCTCGTTAAAAAGGACGCAGAATTGGGAAAGGAACAGCAAGCAAATGCAACGGAGAAAACACATAAAACACAGAAATGCCAAAAGCCCCAACTACCCCGAACATCGCTTATTTTTATTTTCCTTCGCATACTTCACTTTTTATGTTAGCGACCGGCGAGGAAATCTTACAAAAGCGAGTACAGGTAGCGCATCAAATTGTGTTCTTCTCTCGAATGTCTTAACTACATCAGTCTTTTAATTCTTTTTTCTTGTTTATTCAATACACAACGGCAGAATGTTGCTCAATTCACTCAAGAATGTGGACGAACCTCAATCCAGTAAAGCCGAAAACAAGAAGGAAAAAACGAATATAGGAAGTATTTACTGGCGACCATTTCCTTGTGCGCGGCTGCTGAGCGCGTGCTGACGGCGAGCTTGCGCAGTTCTTTTGCAACGTGCATTCCGCAACATCGAGATTGAAGGTCTTCGCAGGCTATACGTGTGAGCTCGTTCTGAGCATGCGCTCTAAGCATAGCCCTCAAATATGGCGTCCAGTGAAATGTGAAACGTGAAATGAGAAAAGCAGCCTGTCAGGGAATGCTATACATTCACCGTGCATGCTAAGCATGCAACACGTGCAAATGCACCTCTGCGCTGCAAAAAAAGAAAAAAAAGTCGTTGCATTGAAAAGAAAAAAAGGTACGACAAACTGTTAGGCAATTGCGCATGGATACGCGAAACGTTCTTGCGTCACAAACATCTAGCGATACTCTTGAGTTTCCAAACGCCAGACGCCTATACGTTCACGGCGCTCTTCATTAGATAACTTAACATGCACATTTGGTGTTTGTTCCTAGATGACTCCGGGCTGAAAAACCTGGCGATCTTCCAGAGCATTCCATTGTGTCCAGCTCCTCGCCCTCAGTGCGCACAGGCGGTCGAGCTCCTCCTCGCCTACCGCTTTGGTCACATGAACTCTCCGTTAATCAATCAGCCTTGAGCAGCTCACTCCTCCTCTCCCACCCGATAACGATGAGAAGCAGTGTCCTCTAGCTTTTATCCAGCATTCCTTTTATCTGGGCTTCACGAATTTC
Source organism: Ixodes ricinus (assembly GCA_037355805.1). Classification (NCBI taxonomy): domain Eukaryota; kingdom Metazoa; phylum Arthropoda; class Arachnida; order Ixodida; family Ixodidae; genus Ixodes; species Ixodes ricinus. Next base: position 298,865 of record JAZHYW010021866.1, read on the forward strand.
CCAACAGCTAGCCAAAGAACGCTTCCCGCTAAATCGTGTGACAGGTGTCAACTTGTTTATCTGCCGGACGCAATGCGGATGTCCCTCACCCTGCCCAATGGCACCTCAACTCACGGTGGTGTGTCGTAACATGCTGGAAAGACACTCGTTTGACACCCTTTATTCGCGAGATATAAAAACAAGATTGCTTAAAACACTTATTTTTTAACGTGAATAATGTTTAACAAGATCAAATGAATTAACAGGGCTAAAAAAACTCGTAAGGTAAAATTGCAAGTTATAGTTTTGTTGCCTGTGGGCAACACCAGGCGAGACTCTGAAGGCGGCTCCCTTGCGTAAACTCCATGGATCACTATGATATGTCAATATTAACTGCACATACCATAGCCTCGAGCAAAGCGAGCATTTATCGTAAAACATTAGCGTCCAAAAACCAAAAATCTTATCCATATTTTTTGCCGTTTCGCCGTTCTCGGTCACGGCGTATTTGCGCGCCAAATTGCATTTTCTTTTCGTCAACTATTTGCCAATATTTTCGCTAGATGGCGCTGTAGTTTCGACCTTCAAGACTGTTGCCAGACTATTAGATTTAAAACAAAAAGTAAAATCGAAACTCCTAAAAAAAAAAACTTGTGTAGTCTGTTGCCTTTAGGCAACATTCGTCAACAAATGCATACTAGTCTATATGGTGTGGGTTCGATTATCGCCTGGTGCAAACGCTCTTTTACTGTAATGGAAAAAGCCACACTTTTACCAGGCTTTACCTCTATCCAGACTTCACGAAATGCCAAACATCAAACCAAAAAACGTTTCACGTTAAAAAAAAAAAAGATTTCTTTTAGTTTTTTTAAATATATTTATGTTGTATCGATTGATAGAACTGCTACTCTTTTTCACCCGCCGTATAAAAATCGAGGAATACAAAATGTGGCAAGAAGTGAACGCTGTCATAATAGCTAAGCAGTTCATTCTTTTTTTTTCTTTCTGTTATTCTTTTGTTGTTGTTTTATTTCGTTTTATTGCCACAACTTGATTTTTGACCCTGGCAGTTTTGAATATGCTTGTGTATGCATTTGTGTGTTTAGGTCACCGCGCTAAACTGAAACTTAAAGAAAACACGAGCAAAAGAAAACGTACACGACCAAAATTTTCGAGGTAAGACTGGTATCTGGTATCAGCTAACTGGTATCCATAAAATTAATGGATTGATTGAACGCACGTCTCTATTTCCCTTTCTCGGTGCTAGGATAGTGGTGCAATTGTCCTTGCCGAATCTGAGTTTTGGATTTATTTCTGCGCTCAGCTCTGCCACTTTCACTTTGTAAAGGATTGCTCGTACATAAGATGGTGACAGCTTAAAAAGTATACAGATTTTAAGTCCTTCATAATATTCAAACTTCCGCGCTCACCGCGCCGAATCTGTGCACTAGATCTAGTGATGAATGGTCGCTGAAAACTTTCTTATTCCTAATAACGGCAGTAGTAGATGTAGTTGTTGCTGGTAGACGTTACTCACAATTGAACGGCCCAGAAAAGGAAATCTGCATTACAAACAAACAAAACAGACGCACTTAGATCCCTAGTGGAAAAGATATGTGATCTGTACAATAAACGTGAAAAAATTATGATGTGTTGAATAAGAACTTTACGCACATAACTAATCTATACAAGTTCTAAAATGATTATTGGACAAATCAGATATGAATTTTCTTTATTGGTCATTAAGAATGCGCACGCAAACTGAAAACTAAGTAACAAAAACACACGCACACGAAAAGATCCAGAGACCCTACATTAGATGCTGCTATTAAGTTCAATAGACTAGTACGAGTAATTCTAACAGCAAACTAATGTTTCTGTTAACAAAGCGTGGAAAACCGGATATATTTTCAGAAACAAACAAATAAAAATCAACATCTACGCTGACCGCTTCTAAAGTTTAATTGATCGATAGAACACACACAGAGAAAGAACAGTTGTACCGCGTTCCATTTTGTTCGCGTCTTCTTTGTTTCAGACCTTTAAGAGCTCATAGTCGCGTTCCAGTCTGACGCAATCCTCTGAACCTCGGGAGCACGACACGAAACGCTCGTCTTTACCAGGGGCGTCACGCGACATGTTCGGGGCATGGGAACGGTGTAGACGGCCATAGGGCAGAAAACATTCACGCACACACGCAATTTAAACTCAGGGTCATAAAGCAGTCTAAACTGCACCCTGTTCACGGCAGATGCTAGGATAGCAAAAAGGTAGCAAGAGCGCGCGTGCGCACAAGCGAGTTGACTCATCGGCTTCGTAAAGCTTGAACTCCATCGCAAACCACTCGAGCAACAACGGGCGCGGAAGATTGCATCTACGGGAGCCAAGAGGCAGCAACGGGTGCATTATGTAGACGGCGAAGAGAGAAAACGAGAGAGTGAGTGAGTGGGATATTAAGTGCTAATCTTACCGGAGAGGCAAACTCCGGGGTCGCTGGCGCGTGGCCTCTGAGACCCTGTGTCTGAGCCGCGAACCGAGAAGAAACTTGCCAGGAAGCGAGAGATTAACCGCACCGGGTGTCGGAGGCAGGTTGAGCAAGCTCGCTTTATCCCCGCCGGAGGATTACAAGCCCGCGGTTTGGACCACGGCCGACATGAGGGCTAGCTGCTGGAGCCAGTAGAGGGTTCGGAATCAGTACCTCGTGACCTCGCTCTCCGACTGGCGCTCGCAGCCGTTCGCCCGGTCGGCTGAGACGCTCGCTGCGTTTCATTGGCTCGTGGGGTTTCGGCCTGATCCCTTTTAGGATAAAAAAGGGTGCTCTCTGCCCGCCTTCGTAAAGTCACCAAGAGGTGAACGTCTCCTACGAGTCTCGCCATGGCGTCTCTGGGCGTCCTCCTCGGCCTTTTGCAGAGCCCCCGCTGAGAGGCCGGCACGCTGTTTCTAAGACCCCAGGTGCGGGCAGAAACCAGATTGGCGTGCATGCGCCACAGCGGCGTGACGTCACAGCTGCGTGTGGCGTCACACCCTCGCGGTGTCGCTGCTGTCGGCGCCTGCGCAGACGCTTCATTTCACGCAAATTCTGACCAGTGCCCAGACCTGGTCTGGGCTTACTTGTTTATGCGTCTACGCATAAACACCAACAAATATCTCAGCAAAAGCTAAGATTCGTAAAAGATGTACGTCAAATTGCTAGGCAATTGTGTTCCCTACGTGAAATGCATCACAAACGTTTAGCGATACTCTGAGTTGCCAGACACCTACGTTCACGAACGTCTTCACCAGATAATGGACCTTTTCCGAGAAGCGTTCTGTGCACGCGTGAGCGCCCGACGCCAAGCGGCGGAAGTCGGCACGACACATCGAGGAAATTCGGAAGGAGGCTGTGGATCAGCGAGTAGAACATGTAATTGCAGCATGTATATAATTGTGTTACACAAAATAAGGAAGTGAACAGAAAGAAAAACACGACATTTGGGTGGACGCCAAGATGTCCTCTTTAAAGTCGCGCTGGGCACGCGCCGCAGCTCAGAGTGCGAAGAAACTGGTAGCGTAGCTCCCACTATCGATTGGTAACGCAGGTAGGTCACTTCCTCGATTTTTAGTTCGTGCAGCCACCGCCTGGTGCCGTCGGTATGTGGAAAAGGTCCATTGAATGCATGGCATGCGTACACTCGATAGTTTTTCCTAGAATGATACGACACTACCGTAACCTCTCTGATAAACCTCGCGATCTTCCGGAGCCTTCCATACTCTCGAGCATAGAGTTATTACAATAAACGCTAGAGGCTCAGCTGGCGCTAGCGTCTACGGGACTTCCGGTTGCAAATTGAAGCAGACAGCATGCAGTCTACTTTTCCAGTCTCCCCGTGTATTCCTATGGGAAAACGCGCCTGGATTTCGTCTCTTCGCCGGAAAATAACATGAATAACTTTTGTCATTTCGGTTGTACCGGATAGTATGTACCTTTAATAATATTGTGAAAGTGTAATTGCTTTAGTTACAGCATTTTTTCTCTACCACTGAACGATGTTAAACTTCGCTATATTTCAGGCCCAAACCTCTGTTCCATGGCAGGTATGTAGAAACGAGCGACGATTCTAAGCAAAATAACGACCGAAAAGAATGTAGAGTGTGTTCAAAGTTCGCCAGCATTCCGTTGGTGCTTATATATTATTAATATGCCCGTCCTGTCACTATATAAAAATGACCCCGTCGTGCATCTTTACGAGTGGTTAAAAAAAACGTTCGACACGTAAAGAATAAAGTACGTGGGCTACTAAAGGTGTGTTTTCTTATTATTTCCTATGTCGGGCAGTTTTTATCGGGCACCTGTTCCCTGACTTCTCCCTGTTTGCAAAGATTTGGAGCGTGCGGGTGATGTTTTGAACCCAGAACAAGCATCTTCGCACATATTCATGAGCAGAAAGAATAAAGCAGTACTTAATTATTGCAAATCTGACTATATTACGTGGCTTTCGATTTATTTTGATCGTCTGCGTGCACAAGGAGTTACTTATTCAGTGTTACTGCGTAGTTCTTGCCGTCTCTCTTGGTTTTGTACATATGTCCTTCGTTCGTTTGGCACGTATATCCCTTATGCTGGAAAGCGTCGACGCCGTGTTCGCGCTTACAGTGTCCGACAGTGCACATAAATACACGTACAAAGCGGTTTTAACTGCGTTTTTCATGCCACGAATTCCAAATAAAAATGCTGTAACTGACCAATTATTTTGTCTGCGTGACTGCGAAATGTTCCAATGTGCCTAGTACGTACAAATTATTCTGATATTTTCTCTTATAATCGAGCGCAGAGAGAAAATACACTCACTTTTTCCCATAGAAATGCATTACCGGAAGTCAATTTCTGACTGCTTGCTGTCTGCTTCAAAATGCAACAGCACACTAGCGCCACCTGAGCCTCTAGCGTTTATTGTAATAACTCTATGCTCTGAGTTCCTCTCCCCAGTGCGCACAGGTCGTCGAGCTCCTCCTCGACTACTTCACTCCTCCTCGGCTACCCCATTAGTCACATGACCTCCCGTTAACCAATCAGCGTCGAGCACCTCACTCCTTTCTGACCTGCGAACCAATCAGCGTCGAGCCTCGCGGCCACGCTTTTATCCGGGCTTCACGTTTATCTGGGCTTCACGAAACTCCGGATACTTAACCAAAGATCGTTTCACTTTAAAACGTGTGACAAGGTTTCAAGCTGATATCTGTCGGACGCAGAGCGGATGCCGCGCAGGGCTTTCCTGCCAAATGACATCTCAACTCACGGCCAAGTGTCGTGACGTGCTGGAAAGACGCTCGTCCAATTATCCAAATGATCTGGGTTCAATTCCCGCACGCCGCAAACGCTTTTTTATTCTGACGGCCTCGCCTCGCCCCCCCCCCCCCCCCTCACACACACACACACACACCTAAAATTCCATCAGTGCCGAGCCTAACTGCCACGCTTTTCTCCAAGTTTCACCTTTATCCAGGCTTGACAAAATGCCGAACAGCTACAAGAAAAAAGTTTCACGTAGAAGGAGAAAAAAGAAAAGAAAAAGAAATTACGCGAACATTTATAATTTCAGCACAGCCGCAAGCACTCGGTGAAGACATCCGAGAGGATAGCTGGGCCAGTAGGCTCATATCGATGCGTAGAAAAAACGACGAAAGAAAAAAAGGACGGAACAAGTAGAGCGAGATAAGGCGATTTTCAACATTTTCATCGTTTAAACAGGTATCAAGTTACCTAGAAGTTTGCAAGAGACTAAAGAGGGATGCCACATAGCGTACACAGAAAAAGACGAGGAGTGACCAAAAGAAGCCCACAGAAGATCAACACTGCCAGCGAGGCATCAGTCTTCCTCGAAAGCAGGCAGACAACGAGCAAACGACGCGGCAGACGAGCGGCCAAAGCGTGAAGAAAGCAGTTGGAGCAAAAAACCCCCGCACACACAAGCGCTCCCAAAACACTCGTAAGGGCGCACACAAAGAGAACTGGAGGGACGCAACAGCCCCACGCATAAGCAAATCCAAGCGCGTATGCGTCCGCGATTGAGGCACGTGCGCACAGAGAAAAGCAAACACATCAAGCGTTACGAAATTCTTTCCTTCTTCGAAATCGAGGCAATCTTTCGCGAAACCGGGAGTTCGAGCCCCGATACAAGGAACGTGCGAAAGAAAGAAAGAAAGAAAGAGAAGAAAGAAAGAAAGAAAGAAAGAAAAAAAGAAAAAAAAATGGAAATGCGTGCCCGAGTTTTTAAAAAATGCGCTCGCCGGTTGGCACAAAACTGTACCAATTGTCTCCGCGGCTGAATATACATTTCCGCAGTTTATGATGAAAGTACGCCAGCCAGGCTTGGGCAAATATCGAAATAACCAACGAACAAAAAGATTGTGGACGAGCGATAAGGCCCAAAGACGGAAGAAGGAGCAGTCCTGTGTTAAAGGGGCCCTGCAGTCATATTTAAGCGTCTACCATTTTTGCGGTTTCCAAGTCTCTTGGGGTCCGGGCAGGCACGTAGCCAGGATTTTGTTTCAAGGGGGGGGGGGGGGGGGGCTTGCCCATGACAAAATTTTTTATGAGGGGGAGGGGGGAGAGGAGGTCCCAGCAAAATAGAAAATTTCGGGACCTCCTCTCGTGCCTGGGTCCGGGCAAGCCAGCGGGCACGGAGAGAGTAACTAAATATCAGTGCGTCCTATTTTAACCGGACGACGCGGAAACCTCCTCCACCGACGAGGGTCACCCGCGCTACCGAAAGCGCGCGGTGAGTGCGCTTTCGGCAGCCGTGCGGAAAGCGCGCGGCTGGTGAGAGCCGCTAAAAGCTTCTTTTTAGTCGAAAAACAAAATATAAATGGCGAGAACCGTTTCAATTATGTATAAAAGTAGTTTTTGTTCAGTATTTTAGATCAGAAAAGAAACAAATGCAGTTTATAAAGTACGGAACAAGAAATTACCCGTCGACATACCCGCCACCAAGCAGTGGAAAAGGCGGCGCATACTAGAAAGGAGTAGTGGGATCAGGCGCCGACACAGAAAGGTCCCGGATGTACGCGGCGGCGCTGCGGTCATATGGACAGGAGGATCCGCCCGGCTCCGAGCGTTCCAAGGCCTTCGGCGAGAAGCTTTGTCTGGCGGTTTGGCTGTTTCGCGGTATGGCAGCGCGAAGTGGCTCCCATTCTGAACTGATCTTTACCCCGTGTTTGCTGTCGTTTTGTGGCCAATGAAGTGTCATGCCGAATTAGTGTTTAATCGCGCAGCAAATGCAATAAGAGCCGGCTCTGGCTGCCCGCTGCATACAGCCTATCCAGAACATGCTTTAGTGGCGCCCTCTCGCGCCGTCGACGCGGAGTGCGGCAGCCGTGAGCGCTCGCTGAGCTCCCTGCCCCTCCTCTATACTCCGTTTCACCTTATGTTGTACCGCAGGGAAGGCTAGAAGCGCGAGCTCATAACGTTGGTCGCTGCCCTTGGTGCACGAGAGCTTGCGCCGCCAAGATGTGCCCTAGAGCAAGGAGCTCGCGCTTGTAGCCTTTCCTGCGGTACAGCACAAGGTGAAACAGAGTATAGTTCACGGCCACTCGAGCAACCAAGGACGTCATGAAGGAGGTTATTTTTTGCTTGTTTTTGTAATTTTAATTTGCCTGTAACTTTGAAAATAAAGCGAAATTCGAGAAAAGAAAAGTTTCACAAAGTTACTACGTTCAGTGCGCTCAGGTTGGGTGCAAATTACAAACCAGTAAGGGAGTCCTTGCAGGGCCCCACAACGACAGCTGCGACACGTCACGGCCAAGTCGTTGAGCATCGGCGTCGCGTTCACGCACCGGGGTGCGTGAACAAAGGCCTTCGGAACAAAATAGGCGTCTGTTTTTCGTCGAACGCTTTTGTTTTGTTCCATTTTGTTCCGAACGCTTTTGTTTCTTTTGTTTTAGAGCGCGTGAACTCGAGTGTCCCGGCACGAGCTCTTGGCATTTTGTTATCTTCTTCTTCTTCCAGAGAGCTCGCATAGAGAAATATAGTACTACGTAAAGAGCGGACACTTCCATAGGCCCCAGCGGCCCAATTCAGCGTCAGCGAGCGCACCCAGCGGCCAGTATAGTCCCTAGTTGAGTGTTGAATGGATGGATACACGCAGTAACCGCTGGCCAGATGAATGAATGGATTCAAGGCGAATTCTGGCGGTATTTTTGTATCGGGCAGTAGCATGCGCCCTCTAGTTTAACGAGTCAGTGTTATTGTAACTAGCATGGTTTTTGTTTAAAATAGAATTGTTTTATAAGCATACCTTAATTGTACTGCAGAAGAAAAGTCATCCAGCGCTACATATAATTCAAACTGACCGCACACCGAAAAGGATATTTTCACATTTGTGCTAACTCTCTTGAAGGGACGACATGGGACGACACCAGGGATTGACACACAAAAGTATTTATTTTTGTAACTATGACAAGCAAAACAAACATCAACTCTGAAGGCAAGGAGTGATGTATGTTATTCATACATTACAAAAATAACAATACACATGCAAAATGTATGAATAACGCGTCAACAGTTGTACACTGGAAAAAAAGTACTGTATTACAGCGAGACTTACAGCGACAAATGCAATATGATGGAGGGCATTTAAAAAAAATTACCGTCCAAGTTCCATGAAAGGCGCTTGCACATATGACCATGTGCTGAAAGGCGCTTGCACATATGACTGGCCCAGTGGCTTCTAAATTCAGTGACCGAATGCAAATGTCCGTCAACAAAGAAACTACAGTCACAATACTTCTTACATATACCGTATACCATGACCGCAACGGAAGAATGACTAGAAACCCGCACGAGACAACAAGCCGCAGAACCAACTCAACCCACACAACGAGGCAAGAGACACAGACCAAGCAGCCGAAGTATCCGCCCTCCGTTTGCCCTCCGTCGAGTCCACGACTCCGAAGCCAACCGTCGTGCCGCAGCCATAGCCACAGCCGTTGAAGTCGTTTTTGAAAGTTTTCAAAGTTCGTAATAATTTTAAAAGTTTACTCTATACAATGAAGTTATTTATTAATATTATATATCTGACAAAAGTTCAAAATAAGTGGCACTGTTGCGCCTACTAACGGCCAGTAGAGTCCCTAACTCCTGGGCCGCGAAACGGCTTGAGTGGCCACTCTTTACGTAGTACTATATTTCTCTATGGAGCTCGCGCAGTGGGCATCGGGTACTCCAAAAACCCAATGGCCAATAGACCGATCTCACCAGTCAGTTCCGCTACGCACCCGCTGCCGCAGATGCATGGAGGGAACCTTAGTCTTTCTGCACGCGAGACAACCTTGCGGGACGTTGCGCGTGAAGAGGACGAGACGGCACGAGCCCTCTGCATGCATAACTCATCCTAGGAACCAAAGTTATGGCGGCGTCACGCATGCGCCCAGCGCTTGGTGAGATCGGTCTAATTCAGGTGGCCATTCCCGGCAAAATATTTCGATATATCTTCGGAAAGGGCGTTCGCCTGGTTCCAGTGAACTAAGAAGGAGGGCTATACGCCGCTTCACCTTATGTTGTACCGCAGAAGAAGGCTAGAAGCGCGAGCTCATTGCGTTGGGAGCTGTTCCTTACCGCACGAGAGCTTCTGGCGCCGAGATGTGCCCTATACTTCGTTTTACCTTATGTGCGAGCGAAGGCAAAGCTGGAAGCGCGAGCACGAAAGCTCCGTGCGTTCAGGCATTTGCTCGAGCGCGCGAGCTGGGGAGAAACGCAAGAAGCGCTGGTCTCGCGCTTCTAGCTTTGGCTTCGCTCGCAGATAAAGTGAAACGAAGTATAGAGCAAGGAGCAGGCGCTTCTAGCCCTTTCTGCGGTACATCATGAGGTGAAACAGAGTATAGACGGCTTTGCAGCAGCTGTGCATGGAGCGCCGCCATAAGCGACCTTCAGTTTTTGCTTCCTCTTCACATGTTCGCTTCGCGTCATCGTTGCCACAGCAGGACAGGTTATTGCGACTTTAGATAAGCACGTGTTCTCCTCCCTGCGATAGGCCCCTCGTGGAGGCTCATAAACGCACGCTTCAGTGGCTCGGCATTTCGGTAAAACAGGAGAAGGTCGAAGCTATGGAACGGCCCAATCTGGCAGCGTGTGCAAAGCGTCTATAGCCAGATCAGGCACCGACGCGCGCCATGCATTGCTGTGAAGCGGCGAGTGTGGGAAAGGACCCGGATGTACCATCATGGGTTGTAAAAGCCACCTCTAACCATGTCCCAATCGCCACTCCCTCGACATGTATAAGAAATACGAGTCAAGTGGTGTGAGTACCATCATCGCACTCAAGCCCAATCTTGTCTGCGGAATAATTTTTCGCAGCACAGAATGAAAAACACTTAAGGAGTACTTGACTCCCAACAAGTAAGAAGATGCACTATGAACTCACAAGCATGTAGGCTCGGTCACTGGCTGACCAGTACGCAGATGCCTTAACCTGCAAGTTTCCAGCGTCATGGGAAATCAACGAATTCGCTTGAAGGGACTGGGTTATGGGCTTCATGAAACGCCATCCGCAGTTGTCGCTTTGTCGCTTCGAACTCCCGGAACTACAAGTCATGGACCACACATTTCAACAATGGAAACGTGAACGCTTTCCTCTCCAACCTGAGGAGCCTTTAAGATCGCTACAAATTCACTCCTGACAGCATCTACAAGTACGATGAGACTAGGTCTATTGCTGTACACAACCAACTGAAGGTTGTTCCAACATGTGGAGATAAAGCAAGTCGGAGTCGGTCAAGTGACATCTGCGGAGCGTAGTGACTTGGTTACCGTGCTGTGCGATGCCAACGCGGTGCCTCCAGTGTTCATCTTCCCAAGGACGGTCCAGCGGGAAGTCTGGGTCTATCAGTCGATCGGGATAAATGTCCATGGAGCTGTTTCCACTTGCGCTGGAATATATTTCGAAACACACAAAGTGCTCGAAGGGAAAACTTCATCCTCCTGGTTCTGGACAATCACGAAAGCCACGTGAGCATCGGCGTCACCGACAAAGCAAACGAGAAGAGTGTCTGCCACCTTAGATTCCCCATCACCTGAGCCTCTTGACGTGTCGGTGTTCGCAGCATTAAAATCTAGATACAGTGCGGTATGCAACGACTGGCTGTTAAACAACCCCGGAAAGACCATCACCATACACGGCGTTGGAGAACAAGTGGGGTCACCTGATGCCTTCTGTTACAGACCGACCCGAAGCACCCTCCAGGGAACAGGTAGCTCAAGAAGCAGCCATCAACATAAGTGATGCGAGCAGTTCCCGTGGTACTCTCCTTCAGGTTTCTTTTGCCAACACTTTTTCTCAACACAACTGAAAACAACGAGACTTGAATGAAGCTGCCGTTAACAGGAGCAAGGAAATAACGTGTACGCCAACTAGGCCCACAACCCCAATTCTTCCCAGCGACATTCGTCCTCATTCAAAGGCTTCACCACGCAAAACAGGACAAAGAGGGAGGAAAAAAGGGAGGACCAAGGTGCTGACCGACACGGCAGAAAAGCTTGCTATCGAACAAGAAACCAATGTAAGGATAAAAAGAAACAAGCTTCAAGAAATGCGACGTCGGGCCAGGGTGGAAGGAAGTACCAAGAAACGTGGCAGGCCAAACGAAAGGATTCCATAACCGTCCAGCTCTTCAAGTGATGAAGACTGCACAAACATTCAGTCTGATGAAACTAAGAGTTCCGTATCTTTTGGAGTGATTACGAGCTCAGAAATTGATTGGCAGACTGATGAGGTGAACGTTACGGACGATGACTTTGTCCTTGTGCGGTTTCGTACCAAACGACCAGTTGCCTTTTTGCCGGTAGAGTTGAGAATACCGACAACTTTGACATCACTGGGAAGTTCACGCGGAGGAGAGAAGACAGCTGCAAGTTCTGCTTTCCTCTTCAGAAAGATATCAGCACGGTACCGAAGAATGACACGGTGTCGAAGTTCCCACAACCACAGACAAGAGGAGGAACAAAACGACTGCAATCGCGCTTGATGTTTGAAGTAGACCTGTCAGCCTATACTGTTCATTAGCACACATTTTCAGTGGAATCTGGCAGGCGTCCCATTCCTACCAGTTGATGTCTCGCCCCTCCCTGCGAGGAGGGTGGAATGAAACATATTTTGCTTGCCGCAAATAAATGTTTAGCTTCCTAGTAAAGTTAGGAAACCTTGCATTTCAGCTATGGTAAAGCGTCTTTCCCCTAACATTTAGAGCCCTTCAACTTGTTTCCATGTGCACAATAGAAAAAAGTATAATATATATATATATATATATATATATATATATATATATATATACTATTTACACATTTCCATTTAGGCGTAGATACAATATTGTTAGACAGCAGCGAGGCTGCTGCAAGATGTTTCGGAGATGGAAAGAGAGAGAGAGAGAAAGCAAGTATGAAGATACACGTCGACACCAAAAACATACCCACACACAGCGGGCCACGTTTGCAACAATACATAAACATGGAAAAAATAGAAAAAAATAAAGAAATTGGTGTTGGCAGTGTCTAGGGAACGCAAACATTTATAGTGAAAGGCGGCATACCCTTTATCCCCACGCCCGCCCTAAAAAACAACAACAAAAAACAAGTATATAATCACAATTACGCGGGTCGCTAGAAAAAAAACCCGAACCATTAGTGAAGGGAACAGCGAGCACCGGGCTCTGGGCGAGGAGACAGACGCAGGAAGCCATAAACCACTTCTTGGTGGAACTGGACACGCCAGTCACGTGGAGACACAGATCGCACCCTGATGGAAGCGTTAGGTTCGAGTTAGTTCGGCCCGTTAAAAAGAGGTTAGCTCAAAGTCATGTAAAAAAAAAGAAAATTATTTTACCTTTTCTTTGTTTTTTCGTTTTTTCTCCTATCCCTTCCTCTCCTCCTTTTTCCTTTTTTTTTTTCTTTTTGGGGCATTACGCGACGCGATAGGGGTTTGCCTGATTCAACAATAAGACTACAACAACCTATGGAGATTTCCCTTTCCGATGTCCATGCCAAGTGGAGCCAACGAACTGAATTTCGATATGTAATATGACTCATTTTTAAGTGCTACATCATATTTAAAATTACTTTCCAGGAGGGTAATTTTTAGATGCGCATTGATGTTATGGTATACGTCAGAGTTGAAGTGTTTAGCAACTGGTGTATTTTCCTTATTTACAATGTCAGACTTGTGGTCATAAAATCGCTCCGTCATGGAATTTTTAGTTTCCCCTACATATTGCATATTGCAGAGCGTGCAGTTTATAGTATATATCACGTCAGCAGTTTTGGAGTCAATACGCTGTCTGATATTAACGAAGAAAGACAGTAAAATTGTTTTATCCTACCGATGGGAGGGCAAATGCCCGGAGGCGAAATCCGCCCGAAAACGGACAAGGCTACTCGATTGGTTCTGACCTATCCACGTTGGGCTCGACTATGATCGCCGAGAGAAAGGAAAGGAACGGCAGGGACGTTTTTCAGTAAATTCTGCTTTATCGGCGAAAATAAGAACGACATCAGACTGTCAACTTCGACGGTGTTGATTTTAGAATGCAATGACCCCGAGTCTCCATCGCGCTTTTCGGAGACTCTCAAGGGCTGTTTCTACTCCGACGTTGAGCGCAATGAACGCGGCGTAGCGCGGAACACTGCGTTTTCATTGGCCGGTAACCAGGAACTCGATATCTGCGACCGATCAGAATCTGTGCGCGCTGCGCTACGCCGCGCCCGTCGACGCTATACGTTGGAGTATTAAAGCGTACCTTCAAATCTGTTGGTCGCAGCTGATCAACTTTGTCGTGACGTCACACGTATGAACCACGGTCGTCTCCGCGCGCTATCTCGTGCTGCTCTTGTTCGGCGCCTAGGGAGTGCGAGGGATGTTTCGCCACTTCAATTGAAAAACGTCACGAGGATAAACGGATTTGCGGGTTTGTGAGAAAAGAAAACTTGGCGACAATCTTTCGGCTCCTCTCCCTCTTATGTGATAACACAAGAGTATTTGCGTTTGACAAGTTTAGCGACCCAGGGCGTGGACCAATCGCCTGCTCAGCGGTCCTTTTGGCAGAACACCAATTTGTGACAAGCCGTCTCCTTTTTCTCCCCACACTGCTATGGAAGCTACGTGCTCTTTGAGGCCTTGAGAGAGCGCGGTTATGCGGTGCAAGGCAGCCGACTGATTGGTCCGGCAAGCGCATAGCTTCCACCGCACTGTCAGCACGGCGACCGGCGAAGTGAAAGCAATCAGCCCGGCGAGAAAACTGGGCCGCCGACGGCTCGAGCAGCGGGTCACCACTCGGAATGCGAAGCGCAACATGGAAAGCGTTTCATCTCCAGCCCGGAGATCATTGGCTCCGTCGTGCCCTCTGTCTTTCATCCCTTTCCCTTCATCCTTTCTTCTCGCTGCCTTCCTTTCACCCCTGACAGTACGGCGGGAGCTGGGCCCTGACCGGACCAATCAGCTGACCCCGCTCTCTGCGCGGGGGTATGGAGCAGGACCGCGGTCACGGGGCGAAAGATAGCCAACAACCTCGGACTCCTAAGCTGACCGTGCGGTGGAAGCTACGAGCGCGTTGCACCAGTTCTACGCCCATCTTTGGTCGCATGATCTTGCTCGGGCCCGACACCCAGGCGCAGAGAGCGGCTGATGAAAGGGAGGCGGTTGACTGTACCGGCGAGCGCGTCGTGCGCTGTCAGTTTCGAGGGAAGGAGAGCGCTTAGGCGCATCCTCTCCACCTATAAAAACGCCCTTCCCCTCCTTCCTCGGACTCATTTCGGATGCCATATTTCATCGGGCTGGGCCTCATGCGCCTTTCAGGTTCGTCGGGTCCATCTTCCCATCTCTTTCAGGCATGCTCTCTCTCTCCCCCGCATCTTTGCAAGCAGACGCTCCTTCTCCCTCGGTGTGTTGGCTCAACCCTTTTGCCGCCTTCTCGGGCGGAGTCCAGCGTAGACTCCTGATTTGCGTTTATATGGATTCCTAAAAAGAAGGACCTCGGCTCTCACATTCTGAACCCTATATGACTAGATGGATTCGCCGCGGGTTCTTGTAGTTATCGGCGTATACGGGTAGAAATAGGAAAAGAGGAGCAGACGATATCAAGCAGGGACGCCAGAGAGCCGAGCTCTGACTAGAATGGACTAGAGCGGGAAGACTCAAAGCTAGCTGCTTTTGTCGAACGGGTTCGAACAGTGAGCAGAGTTCAAAGCAACCAGCTTTGGGTCTGCCCCCTGATCATTTTAGTCACGGCACAGCTCTTCGGCGTCCCCTCTCCTCCTCTCCCTCCTACCCACACAGAAAGCCTATGCGGTACAAATGACGAGTGCCCGAGACATTCCTTAGAGATTTACAATGTTTCCCCGTCTTCTCCCGCATAGATTAAAGGGTAACTCCAGTTCAAAGATCGAACCAAATCACTGATATCTATTGACGGAGACTAAAAACGAGCACTGTCAAAATATTACGCTAATTAAAACCGCGATCCACCCTCAACCGATATTAAAAATGCTACCACCATCTTCTCAGCGGGCATTCGGCGGGTTCGTTGTTTATGAAGCAACCTAGTGCCCTCATACGATATATGATTTCGAAGAGGTTTGCGAACGCTCGCCGGGTGAATTGATTGTGGTTTTAATCTTA
The DNA here is from genome assembly GCA_037355805.1 of Ixodes ricinus. Classification (NCBI taxonomy): domain Eukaryota; kingdom Metazoa; phylum Arthropoda; class Arachnida; order Ixodida; family Ixodidae; genus Ixodes; species Ixodes ricinus. Next base: position 314,482 of record JAZHYW010021866.1, read on the forward strand.
GTGTGGTTTAATGTTAACTTGGTCGAATCGCAGTGTTTGACATTGAACCCAGAACATAAATCCCAGCCACGAAACCCAAAAAAAAAAATTACACCATCTTCCCGAGGGGAACCATGGGAGCATCGCGGATCGTAATTAATTTATTCCCTTCTTGACTGATTTCTTTTGGCCGGCCGGATTTGGGCTGCGGCGGACGCGAGCGGCCGAGAAACGCTAGCAGACGACAGCCGCAGAGTTGCGGGGAAAGCCCACCCCACTGGAAAGCCCTGGCGTGGCGCTGCGACCCGCGCGCCCAAAACTCCTCCTTTCACTCCTCCGGGGGAACGCGCCCAGCGCGCTACCGCTGCTTATATTCACACTTGAAGGAGAGGAGACTAGAGGAGGAGAGTTGCGCATGCGCGCGCGGTGTGAGTAGAAGCTAACGCACGCGAAGTGCACGCAGCTGGTAGAGAGAGACAGCGGAGAGAGTAACGCGTAGCTGTTGGAGGGAGGAAGGAGGAGAGTTGCGCATGCGTAGTGTGAGTGCGGACTACGACGCCGCGGGACATAGACCCGGGCAAGAGATGCTCCGCATCTAAAAAGAAGGCTGCCAAGAGCGGCGTAGACGGGCAGATGACGTGCAAGGCCGTTGGGTGGATCTGGAGGTGCCGCCCTTCGAAACGCTCGACGAGGCCGGAGCAAGCCGCTACGGATTCGCTTTGTGCATTAAGAATGAGGCTATGCCGGATATGATGGAGAACGCCTTGGCAAGATCGCAGAGAGAATCGCGAGAGCGAGAAAAGTGCCTTGAGGCGCGCCTCGAAGAGGAGAGCGCGGTGAGGACACCGGAACAAGCAAGGAGGGACCAGATAAGCGGTTCGCGGAGCTCGTCATAACAGTGGCGGAACTACAGTGAGCGACAGGAGAGGAAAGAAAGGGTCCGAACCCGGATACAGAACATGGAAAGGACGAGCGGACCCAGACGGCAGACGTTAATATTCAGGAGAAAACGGCGGCGTCGCCGACACGTCGAGGGAACGACCGGAACCAGAATGAACCCCTGGAGACAGCAGACAAGGGAGACGAGGGAACTCTCAGAGTGGAAAGAAGAGATATCTGCACCGCCGAGGACGGATGGAAAGCCAAGACAGGGGAGGGGTAAGCGTGAGAAAAATATTGTTTAGCTGCTGGACGACGCCAACGAGGAGAAATCGCAGCCATTGCTGAAGGAGAATGTGAGGGACACCAGAATGAGAACCTGGTTCCATTCAAAGGCAACCTTGGGACTAACCTTGGAGAAGGCCAGGGACTTGATCGAGCTAGACGTCGACACAATAACGATCGTGATCATTTACACCGGCATGAAGGATGTCGTAAGCGGTCAAGCGGCAGCCGAGACAACTGAGACGGCCAGGATCAAACTGGAGGAGCTGTTGCAGAGGTCACAGTGGCACTGTTATGAGATTTGCGCAAGACCCATAATCCATGCCAAAGAAAACAAGACGCTACAGCGGGTGACAGAGCCCAACTAAGGCTTGAGGATGCTCTGCAGGGAGATGGACCGACAGGTCGACTTTATCCCAGTAACTGGGATGTGGAAGAGACCGAAGTGGGTGGAAGGCTCGCAGTGCTCGAAGAAGGCAGCGGAGTTTGTGATGGAGAGACTGAGCGTCAGGTTTCCAGTTTTAAGAGCCCTCAAGGAAGCCCAAATTTACAGGGAGGAGAGAGGGCAAGACAGAGCAACTGGAAGGCCTGCAGAGAGCCCTGACGAAGCAGCTACAGAGGGGTTATGCTCTGAAAAGCGTTCCAGATAGGTTCAAATCAGTAACTGGAACTTTTTTGCGAAAAAGTTCTGCTTAACTAGAGAGGACTGTGTTTCATATACCCCTTAGTTTATGCAGAACAGTGTTTCAGATAAATTGTGAAGGTGGTGTATAAACAGCGTCCCACATATTGAAATCTGGAAAGCTGTTCCATATACAGTGACAAGAATGTTATGTGAAACGGTGTTCCATGTATTGTCATCTGGAACAGCGTTTCAGATAAAGCATGCCTGGTATGTTTCCGTATAGGTCATTTTGCAGTGGCCAAAACCTATCTGCAGTGGCCAAAACCTCCCTTCCCTTCTCCTCTTTCCCATTTGTCTCCTTCACAAGTTTAGAACTATTCCTTCCTGTCCTCTCAGCATGCTCGTTCTGCGTAACCTAGATTCGAAAGGTCGTCGAACCGTAGAAACAGGACACAAAGTGGGCGTGAGTGCTGCGGCACCGTTCGGCTGGGGCTCCTGTTATTAGTGAGTTTTAGTAGACCGTGTTTCCCCTCCGCTATCCCTCCGCTACGAAGAAACCGCCACTGCGCCTGCGCGCCGATGGCCTTGGCAGTAGAATTACGGGTAGTGGAAGGGCTTAGCGGAGGGGAAACACGGTCTACTAAAACTCGCTATTACCTCGCAATCTAGGAGGCTGCCTTCACTGCTTATTCGCTGCGCCTGCCTGCTCTTCTCATCCTTCACGTTCTCTACACGCGTCTGTCTGTTCGCTCTCCATTCGCTACGGTCACTGAATAGTCAAGACCCGTGTGGTCGTTTACCCAGGTATCGAGACCTCCTGCGTAACGGCCTCCTTTCTCCTTCCCACATCCAAAGGACAGATCGGGCGCGTTCCAACTTTCTTTCAATTTTATCCAGGGACAAGCACAACTCCAGGGTTCCCTAACACGTCATACAGACTGTAGACATCTCCCATTGGTAGTAAAAAAGCTGTCTGCAGACATGATATATGCCTGGAACACGCTAGACGCGTGTCCGCACATGTCACCGTGTCTCCAAGAAACCTTTCGTATCATGTATCAGCGGGACATCATTTCGTTCGTTCGTTGTCCTCCATGCAGCTTTGTGTGTCGCAAAGAACGGAAAGATGGCCAAGTATATACGCTACACAGCAACAAACAGCTTGCCACGGGGGTGTCAGAAGTTTTCGGGGGATGAGGGGGCCGACATGAGGTGTGAGGGGACTTTCCTCAAATTGTTTACTATAGTCCCTTGCAGCTCAAGAAGGCAGGGCGAGGGAAAGGAAGGCCGGGTAGGAAGAAGCAGACGGAACGCTGGAGAGAGGAGGAGGTTTCCCTCTCCAGCGTTCCGTCTACTTCTTCCTCCCCAGCCTTTCTTTCCCTCGCCCTACCTCCTCGAGTTGTAATTTACCATAGAAAAGTCCCATATGTCTGGCAGGGGGAGGGGAGACTTCCCCTATCTTCATCCGACGCCACCGACGCACAAAGACGAATTATGGTGTGCCAAAATCTGAGCTATACTCTGCTCACCCTTAAAGAGACCATGAAACGATTTTGAAATCGAATGTCATGAACCGCACGTCGTAAAAGGTGTGAAAAGAAAACCAAAACCCAAGAATAGAACCAAATATCTTTTTTCGCTATAGAACTTTTTGAAGAAAAGCGGACTCTTTCACTGCGATGCATCCGCGGTGCCAATTCACGTCAGCCAAATCCACGTCGCCTATTGGATAAGAGTCTACCTCACCAGCACCGCGATCATAAACAATAAATAGCCGGCGAATGTTTCTTCAAAATTTTGTTAAAGAATATTCTGATCCACATTTTGTTGAAGAATTAGCGATGGAACGGAAATTGCCGAATTTTGTAATGCTCGGAGCTATGCGCCACCTATCGTGTGGTAAACGAAGCAAGAGAAAGATAAGACTGCGCCTGCGCTGTTTTTGCAGAAAAACATATGGCGTCGGTGGTGGTCGTTGACGTGGTCGGCGTGGTGAAAGCTCATCGCTCCGCGTAGAGCGCTATCCTTGACCGAATTTTCGTGGTGTGTCGCGATGATAACCCAGCACGTCCTAGAAGGGAAGACCCATCTCGCGGGGCGATGTTGTGGCGGCACCCTCAAGACCAACTCAAGACAGCGGAAACGCTCGTGCCGTCGTCTTTGTTTACTTCGACTACAGTGGTGCTTTCTTAGCAGTTGTCTCCTCGAACATCGCCCGGATTTCTCACTTTGCGCATTCCATGCGTGTGCTCAAGTTCAAGGTATTACTGGTGCAAACTGTCGATTTTCTGATACGTCAATGAGTGGTAGCGCGTCCACTTCTTTTTAGCGATACCGTGGAAACGGCTGACGGCGGCGGAGGAGCGACCGTCGTGCAGGCGACCTGCTGCTCTTCTTGCTGTGGTTGCAGGAGTGTGTACGCGCGGCACAGAGCGGTCGTTAGTCGCTCCGGTCACAACGGATGCAGTCATAGCTAACGCGCTCGTTGCAAGTGCCCGAATTACAGTTTGTGCAGTCCGGAGCTTAAAAAGAAACGACTGCAGTTTTACCGCTTGCCACTCGAGGAACCACGTCGAAGCAACATTCCGCAACATTCCGTACATTGGAGTCGCCACTCCTTGTTCGCCGATTGCGACGCTTATCTGGACCGGAGTCTTCATCGGAAGAGGCGCCGCACTTTCCAACGGGCGTACCGGCGTATGGGACCAGTCCCTATAGCTGTCGCTGTGTAGCGCAACATATCTCATTGAATTTCGCTCAGCTGCGATCTGTTCATGGCTATCGCGGTGATGGGAGGCGCCGATTCAGAAAATAAGTCGGTGGAATCGGCGTCATCAGGGCAGGAAATCCCTGTGGTAAAACCTGCCGGCACACCGTCCAGCTCGCCGCTAACGCTCTCACTCTCCTACTGCCGAGTGAACTTCCGGTTCCGGTGACAGCGCACGTCACGACCGTCAAAATTACGCCGCGGCTTGTTTTGCGGTGAGTAGGAGAAGAAGAAAACTCGATATATCAATAATTTCTCGCGTAGAAGTTAATAAACCGAAACGAAAACGCATGCCTGTTCGGCGTTCAGTGAACCTTCAAGGTTTTATGTAAAACTTATATGGCAGAAGTAGAAAGGTCATTACATGGTCCCTTTAAGCTGAGTGAGCAGCCAAAGCTACAAGCGCGAGCTAGCCCCCGCTCCTGCAGCTATGAAACGTGCAATTCTCGCTCGAGTGTCCGTTCTGCGGAAGAACGCTTCAAAGCAGCGACCTCGAGCTCTCGTTTTTGTGGCATTGACTGCATTCTCATCTTAAAGGTGCCCCGAGGAGGTTTCTGAAATCGCCTAAATATGGCGATGCCTCACTCTGCTGACTCTAAGCATCCTAGAAACTGCAGAGTATTCTGTGGAATGTGTCGAAGCACAGCGCCTAGATCGCGTTCCACCGTACTCCACGGAACAAACAGTTTTCAAACGAAAATCTAGGTGGCGCTTCAAACGACGGGGTGAGTGAGGAAAGCGGAGGGGAGTTCGCCTCCTCTCCAGCGCTTGCTTTGCTAAAGTGGAAAGGGGTGGGAATAGTTCACTCTTCCCCTGTCGCCACCTATAGTAATGCTGACACATGCCAAAGGTGACGACATTCAAGATGGCTGCGCCCTTGTGGAAAAGGATCGTGAAACTTCCGGCATCACCGAACAGGGCCGCGTGAAAAGCGGACTCCGTTACAATACCGATCGATCCTTTGGAACACAAACGCCAACTAAGAAGAACAGCGAACGCAAAGAAAACGAGAAAATTAAATTCCCTCCGTGTTTTCTCTGCCGTCAAGTAACGGGATCTGCGACTCGGGTAATGACAGAAGAAAAGCACCAAAAACGAATCCAGCGGCCCATCTGTCCACTCCCATCGAGAGTCCACGCTCCCCACTTCTCCCCCTATCATTTCAGCTCAAACCATCGGGATTTCTCCGCGGAGGGGAACCCTCCGCACTTAGTGCCCCTCCTGCAATTAGCGCAAACGAACCTTTTTCTTCTCTTTTGCGTACGGACGTTGAAAAGCTTAGTGAATTTCCAGTGCCTCTCTAAGAGAGTCCTTCACCAATCTATCAAAAACACATCCGCACCGCGCAGAAAATCGAAGATACAGGAAAGAAAAAACAAAAAATAAAGAAAACACAGACGAAGTCTGAGCCTACGCTCTGAACCCCGCACAATGCCGCCGCCGTGTTTTCAGGAAAAAAAATACTAAAGAAACAACAAGAAAAAGTAAGCACATTAAATAAACAGCGAAAAAAAAATACCCACGTAGAAGAGAGCAAAACAACCGTATCTCCAGATAAAAACAACAACAACAAAAGAACGACAGTTGGGGAAAAACAAAATGCAGATTGCTACAGTACCTATTCTTTATAAAAAGGGCGATAAGTACGACATCGGAAATTAGAGGCCGATTTCAATTTTATCAGTTTTTTTCTAGGGGCTTCGAAAAAAATCGGGCTTTCACGATTGACGCAGTATGCGGACAAACAAATTACAACCACTCCGTCGCGGTATGGGTTTTGTAAGGGTCGATCTACAGAACTTGCTCTCCCCGAGCAAAGAATGAATACATTTGGCGAACATTTGATGATAAATGAATGACACTGGTATCTCCAGTAATTACACTAAAGCGCTTGATTATTTAAATCATAACCTCCTAATGAGAAAAAAATATGGGTTTCGTGGAAACGTGTCAGCTCTAATTTCGCCTTACCTTGCCCATCGTGAGCAGTACGTTCATATTAACGGTTACTGTTCAGACATTAAACCAATCGCACGCGGAGTTAAACGAGGCAACATTCTAGGTCATTTTTTGTTTAATTAATACGTTAACGACATCGTGAACGTAAATGAGAATATAAAATATATAATTTACGCCGACGATACGAGTCTATTTTTTTACAGGTGACTGCTGTCTTAAACTAGTAAATAAGGCAAATCAAACTCTCTTGAAGCTGGGTAGCTGGTATCGTGTTGGATTCGATCAATATGGAGGTTCTGACCAAAGCTTTAAGACACTTGGTGTTATAATTATGGAACGAATGACTGGCGATGACAATGTAACTCATATTATGGTAACGTTGTCACGGGTTGTTGGCATATTATACCGTCATCATTCTTTTCGCCAGCAAGTGTTAAAATAATTACCTATTTCATTATTTCTTTCGCATGTTCTCTATTGTTATCTTGTCTGGGGAAATACTAAGAATGCAAATCTAAATAAGATACTTGTGCTTCAAAAAACAAATATTACGACTTATAAGGAATGTAGCATATGATTACCCTAGCAGATATCTTTTTGGACCTTTAAATGTATTGCATGTGCATAATTGTATAAATACCATTTATGCCTAAGTTACAAGTAAAATGTCATCAATCACGTATGTCATGTTGTGAAACTAGCGCCTCTGACGATGAGAATTCCTACCTATCGCAACATAGAAAACTGAAAAATGCCTAATTGCAGAACAACTTACGGTGAGCAGATGTCATTGTCCGTACTTCCCAACCTACTTATTTATCTGAATAGTCAAAATATGCAATTTTCAACATCCACACGGAGGTAAATCCGATCCTTTTTTAAAAGTGTAATGTCATGACTAGGACCAATCTAAGTTCTACATAATGACCTGGTGTGTGTCTATCTACTGTATGTATGTCTGTTCGAAATAAGCTTAGTAACAATTTCTTATCAATGCTGAATCATGTTCTCTATGTCCAGGTTTACGAATAAATGTATTTTTGTTGCTATAATTATTTATTTTTTATCATCTAATTGTTAGAGTTGAAATTATGCCGCGCTACAAAGCCATATTTTGAATTGGTGGCCCGATTCATTTCGTTCTTGTGTGTTCTGCCTAATATGCTTTTTGTTTGTTTTGTGTTCTTTGCTGCGACTGCCGCTGACTGAGGGGGGCCGAGGGCTCGTCAAGCTGCGTTGATACAGCTTCTTTTTCTCGGTCTCCTTCTATCACGAATGTAGTGGAAAATAAAATGTGTTTAATATTTATTATTATTATTATTATTATTATTATTATTATTATTATTATTAATATTAGTTATCTCGCAACAAGAGTAAACTAAAGGTGAGGACTTCTTTAACTTTTTGTTCTTTATTTGTGGTTGTCTCAGTTTAAATGCGACGACAATATATTGATGGTCGTCGATTTGTAAAAATGTTTCGCCGTGCACTAAATATCCACCGCTGAATGTGTCTGTACCAAATATTTAATCAAAATGTGCATTTTCTGGCGAGAAATCCTTCTTGATCCCATGGCCATGATCGAAGAGGACCTCAAAAGCATTAGATGATGACGCCAGTCCTTTGTGATTCCCTTCTTCTTACCCCTCTTTTTACTGGCCTCCTCCTGAATTAAAGGTTATTAAAGACGTTTTTTCTCTTCCTTGCGAGAAAGAGAATTTTGAAGCTTACCCGTAAACCTTCGAATCACTGGCTGTCGCTCTACTGGCAACAAGAAGCAGCGGCGGCGATCATCCTGACGTCCGATGTTGTATCCGAGTGGAGACACTCCCTCCTCTCGTTGAAGCGCTAATGGCTGTAGATGGTTTGACTCATTCAGTCTGGATCAGGCTATTTGCGGAGTGCGACGGAGGTTGGAGGAAATTGGTGTTGTGCTGAGGGGTGCAATAGCAACACGAATGAATGCTGCAGCGTGACACCTCGGAGGTTTCCCCAGTATAGTCCGACACGAACGCTGGCTCCCAGCGTTCGCGTCCTGCTAGCAAACAACCCCTTCCATACCCCACTGCTCCTCAAGTGGAATCCACATGTGGGCGGATCGTACGTAAAAGGCGAATCGTCCCGAATCTCGTCAATCTCGTGCTGAAAAATCTGGTGTGTCGGTCAATGCTCCACTTGGACGAACTCGATGAATCGTAGTTCTTAGTTCCTCAGGGACGATGGCGGCGGCCTTCTGGCCGCCTGGGACGCTGGCCGAAACAAGCCCAAGTTGCCGCTCGCGTTTATAGATCTGACGTCGTGACAAGATGGCGAACCATTACAGTTGCAAGTCACTTCCGCTTTCTGTTGTATCGTAGTTCGAAAAACATCCTTTCAAAACTATCGGGGAAATTCATTTGCTGCTCTAGGCTTATTTTGTGTGTTCCTTCAAAATATATGTTTAGTTGAAAACATTCATACTGATGTCATTCATGATGTAAACATGGGCCGGTTCACATTTGCAGACCGCAGCGGAAACCGGCTATCCAATCAAAAGGCCCCGATTGTTTCACCGGACCCTCACCGGCCACCAATCAGCGCGCTCCTATCCAAGGTCACGCCTTAAAAACCCGACGGTTTTATTCGCCGGAATGGCTCCTCATAGGCGGTACGGGTTAAAATTGGAAAGAGTGAAATAGAAGAACGAACGGCCAAACAGAATTACCAGTGAAAAAGGAAGAGTACCACAAATATCAGACATGTTTCCTTTTTCTTTTTTCTTCGAGCCCAGGTTGTGGTTTGCTATTTGCAAACGCAAAGCTTATAAAGTGGCCCGTCTTTGTTAGATCGTATTTAGAGAACACGTTAATCTAGCCTTAACTGGAAACAAATTAGTGAGCGCCACTGGAATCTAAAAAGATTTAGCAGGCACAAAATCAAATTACCCCCCCCTCCCCCCGCAAAAAATAAATAAATAAATAATTGAAAACAAGGACAGGGAGAAAGACACAGTACGCCGAAACAGTACGCCGAATAAATACGACACGAATATAAGAGATCGCTTACGGCGGTCCCTCATTTTTTAAAAGATCGATATCTTGACCAATTCAAAACAATTTAAACAGCGTAACTTTTTTTTTTGCCGCAAAACTAAATTACGCGTTGTCCACAGCTTATTTTGCGCCCAAAGGTAGTCCTAGCGGTCCGACCCAGATGCCAAAGATTCAGAAGTCACCGTTACTTATTCGAAAGCTATAAGTGGTTTTCAAAAATTTTCGAGGGAGGATGGTGGCCGACGGACCTCTTGGAGGAACATGGGGTTGAAGGCGCCGGTTACCAAAAATGGGCCCTTTTTTCCTATTCAAACACGACGAAATAAACGCGCACAAAATATCGGACAAAAAAGGGGACACGAACGACAGTCAATAAGCGCTTATTCACAACCGGAAGTTTAATAAAACTTCAGAAAAAAAAAAGAAACACGAATAGTCTTTTTCTTGGCTGGACATTAACGTGAGCGTGGCACTGTCGCCCATAAGAATCTTCCTCAGCATCTGTCATAGTTTTCCGTTCTTAGATTATAAAGGGGAAGAGGCCCCCCCCCCCTCTTCCCCTTTGGGGGGGGGAGGGATGAACCACAAGCAAATAGCGCAGCATTCAGCCCCGCCGCTTCCCGCGGAAATTGTCCAAAAAATCCCCTCTAACTTTTGAATGAAATAACGATTCGTTGTAAAACTTTGGCATTTGGCTGGGACCGCTAGGGCTATACATTCGGGCGGAGCAGCCTACACTATAGAAAGAAATCTGGAGCGCCTACTTTCCCGCAAGGCACTCCGGAAGCCAATCGCTGCAGTGGACGGAAGAAAGAGCCCCGCGAACGACGACACTCAGAAGACGTTCACCTAAACAAACGTCTGCCTGCGCCGTGGCACCGAGCTTGGTGAGACGGAGCTGCAGTGTCACAGCCCATGCTTTCTTTTTTTTTTTTTTTTAACAGGTTTTTACATGTTTACGGTCAGTACCCGGCGCGGACTTTTTAGGCCTAGAGTTATTCTGGCTTTGGATCGTGGTCCCTTCGTAGATCGCAGCGACTGGTTGTCCGAAGTGCTTTGCGGGAAAATCGATATTCTGCGTCCTCATCCGGCGAACGTGATCAGCTGCGGAGCGCTAATGAGACGCTCTCCCCGAATTTCTATTTGCGAATTAGGCGAATTTCCAATTCGGCGTAGAGGTAAACGTGCATCCCCGTTTCCTGAAACAAGTTCTTACTCTAGTGCCGCTAGAATTCTACCTTCGGTCGACGGTCATCAGCTTCGATAAACAGCTGCTCGGTCTCCGCTTCAGTCAACGAGCGCATTCCTCTTGGCCTTGCTCGGGTAACATATACCTGCTAAAAGCTTTGAGATACGGATTTTCTAGTTGAATATACTTTCGAGGATTAGTCGAGACGACATCGTTACGAAGGCAATAAACTTTATTTCCTGCCTCGCGCCGTAGTTTTTAGTTTGAATAATACATTTTTAAAGAACAGCTCGAGAGCTAACGACCTACTCAACAACTAAATAACGACGGAAAATTTGCTAAAACAAATCGAACGCACGAACGAAAACAAGCGCTGTTAAGAAAAATTAGTGCTCGCTATTCCTCGTTCACGTAAAGCTTAGAACCTCGGAAAAGTCGTCGGTAAATATACGATGTCGACGTTGAGTTTTCAACCCCTCGCCATTCTTCTCCCAAAATGTGCCCGATGTTGACGAAGCAGCAGCACACGAGCTTCCTCTAACCTTCGGACGTAATTAGATGGGGCAATGTGGGCATCCTTTTAATAAACCTGAACGGGAAGATCATCTACACGGAAGCGTAGTAATTTGGGGAAAGTGTCGGAGGTATATTAATGAACACGCAAACGTCATGGATGCGATCCGCTATTTAAAAAAATCTGTTTATTGGAAGGAAGAATATTACATATCGAAAGAAACGACACATTTGCTGTAGCACGCCTTCTCTGTTCGACAAAAAAAAATGTATTGATTAGATGACTTTCTTTTAAGAAACTACACTTTTATCTGAACTTTGCGCGTTTGTAGGATCAAACTTTTTTGGGCTTCTGTTGGTGGGCGACGAGAGGTTATCTCAAGGCGCAGGCGGCATTTTTAACCTCGCGCAGCTGAAGGTTTTGCGGTACGTGGGAGATGAAATCTCCGCACTAATTATCTCATATATCTGGAGCGTCTGCTCTCCCGCCAAGCAGTCACGGAGGTTGCTCGGCGGTGTTTAGACCTCGGTCTGCTCTGCGAAGCTGAGCACCACGTTTCACAGTGCTCAGTGTCACAGCGCACGCAGACTGTTCTCTTCAGGTCGAAACATATTACCCCAATCCGTCGAACGGCCTCCGTGGATTGAGGGCCATACCCTGGCAGCTTTGCGGGAGAGCATACATATTTCTTAGCATACAGATAGTCGCAATTGTTAAATAATCTCCAGCCCACGGTGAAAAAAATTATGAGTAAAAACGTCTAGAATATATACTCTGGCCAAAGGCATTGCTACCCGACAGATCGCGCCGGCGTGCCAGCAGTACAGCTCAGTAGAAGAAAATGAGAAGAATGGGGGCTAAATGGAGGGACGGATAGAGGTTAAATGTAATTAAATTGGCCTAAACATTATTTCTTCCGAGCTGAAAAAAACAAAAACATTTGGCTGGGTGGCGCGAGTTTAGCCTGATTCAAAGGCAACAGACGCCACGCATTGATCCGTCCATCCATGCTTTACTTGAATTACATACTCGGAGTATGTACCCGTACTTTACTTAAATCATTTTTTCCTTGTACTCTCCGAGGAAAGAGGAAAGTACAACTCCCGAGTTGAAAGTACATTCCCCAAATTTGGTTTAGGTGAAATTAAACGACTTCAAGAACAACGCTCTCCTGTCGTTGATTTTCCCAAAAAACCAAATCCAACAACTAAAAAAAGAAAAAATGGCGTATTGCTATGGGAAAACGTGCCCTTCATCCGGTCATTTTTCTGATTGAAGTAATGGTCGCTATAACATCGATTAACGTAAGTGTTAAATTGTTCGGCAGCCGACAGCGAAGTAAAACACTGACTTTTTCGCCACTTGACGTTATCCAATATTTGTCGCCATTTCCATTTATCTACATCCCGAACACTGGGATATTTACGACGCTACCTTTACTCTGCACCCGCTCACCTACGCGAGTTGGCACATGAAGCGTATGTTCGACCAATCCTTGAATTTGCTTCTGCCATATGTAATCCAGCATCAGAAATACCTTAGTAATCAAATTGAAAGCATCCAACATCGTGCTGCACGGTTTACAAAATCATGCTAGTCCCGCCTTACAAGCGTCTCCTTCCTTACAAGCTCAATCCCTCTACCGCTACTCGAGACTTGTCGCCATATCGCTGCCCTCCCATTCCCAAAGCACGCGATACTAACCAGAGTCATGGCCGAGCTCCTCGAGCCTCCTAACCGAACGTCACACGGTCTAACAAACAGTCAAAGTTATAAGCGTATTTTCGGACATCTGTTTTCAATAACTCCTCATTGCCACGCGCAGTTATGCACTGGAATAGTGCCCCTGACAACATAAGCGCTCTTTCAGACCGTGCTGCATTTCGAGCTTCTATCCTATACTTCGTTTCAGCTTGGGTCCAGACGCAGCCGATGCTACAAGCGCGAGCATGTGGCCTTGAACAGTGCCTGCCCTGCACGAGCGCGCGTGCTTGGGAGGGACGCTGAAAGCCCGGAGCTCGCGCTTGTAGCTTAGATTACATGCGTGTCCTGTAGTTTTTATTTCTGGAAACGTTCTTGCCTAAATAGTGTTTTCCATTTTTATACAATACACGACTTTTGGTTGCCTGTGGCGCTGTTCCCAAAAGAGTATTAAAATGTAGAAATCGCGTTGTGTTCCTGCTAAAATTGCTAAAAATAATAAAAAAAAAGATCAAAACAAGCTCGGCACAATAAACCCAAATACGTGAACCAGACTTCAGAACGTTCTTGGTGCCTGTTGCTAGAAAGGCCTAAAGAAGGTGCATAGGGATGCTTGACTTTGCAACAAATCAGCTGAAAGTTAGCCTCAAGCTTTGTTAGGGTGCCTTCGTGCATCTCTGTCTTGGTTACGCAGTTTAGTTTTATTTTGTAAAATAACAAAAACAATAATAAAAACAGTGCCAGAAGTAGAAAGATTGCAAGGACAGAAAGAAAGAAGAAATGAAAAAAAAATGAGGGTGGCTAAGTAAGCGGTACAACAATAAAAAATAAAGAAACAACAGAATAAGGTTAACACAGAAAACGTAGGACTTAAAAACACCAATTTTTGTGCGCATAAACTCGAAAGTGCGCTCGTGAAAGCAGAGATATTCATATACTTACAAAACGCGACCACTGAATTTCGAGAAGCTAATGGAACTACCCAGTGCGGATATTAAACCAGAATCGCCTTTTATCTTCTTGAAGAAGGTATATATTCAATCGCGGATCTCAGAATAGAAACCCTTATCACGCAAAACAAAATCACACTCTGCTGTAAAAAAAGAAAAAAATGTGGGAAACACTTACGCTACCGGTAAGGTGAAACACTGCGACAGCAGAGGTGGTACGTCGGAGTTCTAGGGTGCCATTTCAAGCAGATGGACTGAATGAACGGTAAAGGTGCGAGGAAGCACCATAGTCCGCATGGGCGAAACCGACGAACACGCCGGACGAAAATTCCACAGCGTTTTGGAATCAACCAGGGTGTATTAAGTAGAGAGCACTTGGACAACCCGTTAAACTAGGTTATTGGACACAAACTGCCCCGTGGCAATTGAAGAACCCTTCGAAAATCCCAAGTTTCAAATCCAGGGAACGACGAAACTGCATGGGTGTGTGCATGAACCGTTCCTTGTCGCTGGTGCGGCTGCCTCAACGTCTGGTGCAATGGAACAAGACACCTCCAAAATCGCGCACTTCAGTTTCAAGCGTGTAGCTCCCCCTAATTTCACGCCCGTGGTTTCGCTAGCATAACACCCACCTAGCGTTATTTGTTTTATCGCCCGAGAACCTTTCCGATATAATTGGCGAAAACTCTGCTTTAGAGCGCAGCTCTTAGGTGCCTGTTTCAGCGTAAAGCGGCGTCACCGTCGGCGTAACCGCCCCACTTAACTCAGCTGGAAATTGAATTGTTGTTGAGGTCACGCGACATCAATTTTCGCGCTAAGCCTGGCGGAGAAACTTAATTTGTTCATGGGTGACGTGACACAAAGTCATGTGACGTAATTTTACCCGCTAAATTTAGCGGGGAAACTGGATTGGCGTTGAGGTCATGTGACGTCATTTTCCACGCTAAATTTAGCGGGAAAAGTGAATTGGTGTTGAGGTCACGTGGCTTCAATTTCCCAGCTAAATTTAGCGGGGAAACTGAGGGAGGAGGGGAGAGAAGGAGGAGGAAGGAGAAGAGACGCAGGAGTAAATGAGGAGGGGAGATAAGGAGGACGGAGAGGAGCATACAGAAGGAGGAGGAGGAGGGCGTACCCTCCCCTCCTCCTCCTCACGAGGTGCGCTCTAATTTCGCTCACAGAGATTTGTAAACGTCTAATTTTTTTGTTGTTTCCATTATCAGCGGTCTCATGTTTGTGTCTACGTGCCTTCATGGTGTCACGTGACGTCACAGTTTCACGTGACGTCATGACATCACGTGACTCACGGTGTGACCTGACGTCATTAAGTCGCCTGGCGTCAGTGTGGAACGCGACTTGACATGACAATGTCCCGTCATGGTGCCAGCTAACGCGAGGTAATAGGTGACGTGATGCGCGGACTGACCTCAGAGTCGCGTCCAGCGGCGTCACGTCACCGTGAAATCTTTTGCCGGAGTGCCGAAAATGACGCGCGGCGATATTGTGGGGAAGGGAGGTATGTGTATTCGTACCTTTACGCCCGGCGATCGGTGCTCAAAGGGGAATCCGTCCCACCGCGCGGCCGACAGCTACTACCAGCGAGGGCGGTCGCCGCGCCGGGTTCGTCCAACGCCATGCTAACAACTATGATCCCGGTACCCAACAGCGTTTATTGAGTACCCCGGGTCCCCAACAAGACACTGCGGTCAAGCGAGCCGTGGACACACGGTGTGCCCGCAGCGCCCGCCGACCCGAGAGCCAAAGGGGTAATTGCGAGCGGAGTCATCGCCGGTGGGCCGAGCTCAGCGCCGATATCGCGGGCGTTCGGGGCTCTTGGCAGACGGACGCGTCCAAGGGGCAAGGGACGCCGACTGTCAGAGCCAGCGGAAACCAATATGTCCTCCTAAAATGAATTCGACTGCAGCTCTCATTTCCCCCGTGTTCTGCCGAATAAACACCCTTCTCTGAGAACGAGAGTTTATTAAATTAAGATTCTGGTTTGATTGAGCTACTTGGTTCATGAATCCTACACGTCTAGACGTGTGTGACTCATACGATAAGGATATGTGTTGTAGAATTGTGCCGTTTGTAGTTTTTAATCTGAAGTGGAGGCATGAGTGGCAACTTTGCTCGCGCATGTGAGCTGGTTTGACTGACTGGGATGAAATATCAGTTGCAAGTTAGCGCCTGTCAGGTTCAGAAAGCGTTTATTGGCTTTAGGGAAGGAAGGAGGGGATCGGACCGGCAGCTTACGAGTCAAGGCCGGAGAAGGGGGTGTGTCGTGTGTTTTCTTTTTCGTCCTTGTCTTGTTTTGCGCTTCAAGCCTTTTAAATCGAGTTTAGTAAACACCGTGACGCGCTAGAGAGAGACAGCAAAAGAAAAGTATGAATTGAGTTGTCAACATCTCTGAACGTCGCCATGCCCGCAAGATTGGTAAGACACCGAGTTAAAACTAAAATGAGCAGAAAGGAAAATCCCCGACGTTTGAAAGCAAATACCCCGCGGCCGTCAAATTGCTATTCCACTCCATACCATTTTGTATCCCTCCCGTCTGTTCTAATTAGATACAGCGTCTCTTGCACAATACCAAACTGCCCCCCCCCCCGCAAAAATAAAATAAAAACAGCAGGGAGAAAGTGTTTCCCATGCCCTTTTTCGGCAGGTCCACAGGAAGAATCCTCCCGAACTCCCGCCAATCCCTCCTATCCCAGAACCACGTCCGTCCAGCCAGCCTGCCTGCCCCTCTCCCCCCAGGAAGCCCTCTCCCTACCCCTCTCCCCCAGGAGGATGAGACAACCCTCCTCCTTTTCTCTCTCTCTCTAAAGTGACATCCCTCGTGTTTGCCGCTGGGTTTGTCGTGTTCCGATTCCTATCCTACGTTCCAGCTCTGACACGCGAAAAGGCCCGAGGTGACAACCAGTGGCGTCCAATAGGAAGGGGAGGAGAGAAGACAAGGTGTGACGCCCTCCTGGCGACAAGGACGCAGCCCCATTGTCGCGCGTGACGCCGCTTCCAGTTGAACAAGGGCGGCGATGTAACCCACTTTGTCAGGTTTAACCGACAGCCTTTCATTCCATCTCGGCGGTTTCCACGCTCGGTCGTCTTCAGACGCCAACCTCGACGTAAACATGCCGAAATCGATCGTGGCTGCGCATTCGGTTCCTTTACGATTCGAACTTTCCAAGCGCTTGTTCTGCGCCGAAAAGCACGCGTTTTACTGCAATATACTTTTCTACTTCCACATCCTTTGCATCTGCAACTCCACACACCATTCCACGCATCTTTCTTTTCCCTTATAACTTTTCGCTTTCTTTTTGTATCCCCCCGCAGTGCCTACCTTAAAGCATCCGCATATATAAACGTAACGTGATTCATTGTTGGAAATATTCCTCCTTGCTGGCGCCCTCGCTCAAAAAGGGCGTCGGGCAGCGAGGAGAGGAAAGCTGGGAGAAGGGGAATGGCGTTACTTTTTCATTTCTAGAGTCTACCTCTCCTTCTCTCACGCTCTTTCCAACTCATGTTTACAAACAAACCGGAGCGCCCCTAGCGGACGCCACCGGCGCCGCGCACGCGCGTTGGAGTGCGGGCAAGCAGCTCGCCGTCGCCCGTTGTCGGCGTGAGTCCCCGTGCTCTTTTTCGCGTTAGAATTGTGGATTCTACGTCTTCCTGGCAATGTCTGACTACTTGAGCGGCCTCAGCGAAATTGCCGGGGCTCGCTACACCGCAAAACTTGGCGCGAATGATGTGACATGCGGCGATTCATTCCGCGTGGGCGCCGCAGAATGGACGGTAGAGCCTAATTCGCATGGTGAGATTCTGCTCGCTATTTTCAGTCATGACGTCGCTCGGGCTGCGAAAGCGTGAACCGTAGCTGAGATGGTCGGCGTCAATACTGAAAATCGCAAGCAGAATCGGACCGAGTGAATCGGGCATAACAAGTCGGCGATGGCCACTGGTAGCAATTATCAACATATGTTTCTATCTACTGTTTACACAAGCCTATTTACCGCAACCTACACTCTAAAAAAGGGGTGTAGACGTTACACCCGTCACATAGACGTTACACCCGTCACATATACGACACCCCAAAACTTCAGTTGGATGTACAGGGCACTGACGTTGTACCGACGCTACCAAATTTCATGAGCGGCTTCATAGCCGAGTTGTACAACTCATTAAAATAGTTAATGTAAGTGTGACTGACTGCAAAAAAAGTTATCGGGGTTTTCTAGGCTCAACTGCAAAACCTGTGCTTTTTTTCCTGTAGACTTTGATACGTACTTTAGCTGTTTCATATGTTATATCGCACCGTCATCAAGCCTCTCGCAAAAGTTGGGGCAGTCAGTTCGACGTCAGCGCGCTGTACGTCCAACTGAAGTTTTGGGGTGTCGTATATGTGACAAGGGGTGTAACGTCTACACCCCCTTTTTTTAGAGTGTACCTTCAAACTTAAAAGTCTTTTCAGGCTTGCACTTACTTCTTATCGTAATTACCCGGTCAAAGTTTGGTCCACGGGCCGCTGTCGTTTAAACAAGCAGACGACAAGCAGACAAGTTTCAAAGAGCAGAAGACAGCTCGTACGATCAGGCGGCCGTTTGAAATTAAAGACGCACTGAACGTATTCCGCCACTGGTCCGTACAACTTTGCGGTTCTTTCGCGTTCATGTTGCAACAAAACAAATAAATCTGACGACCACAAGTATCCATGAAATCGACCCAAAGTGCTTCCCGCACAAGCTACCGTGGTCCGACGGCGTCTGGTTTTCCTTTTTCACGGCCCCTGTCTACGTTCTCGGACGAACGGAGCAGGCAGAAAACACATAAAAACTGACCTTTAAACCTTTCCCGACTCTTTTGGCACGGCCCCAGTCGCGACGTTTTGACGTTTTGACAGGCTTTTGTCTGGTTTCTTCCAAGACAACACAGGAATGCACGTCCCGCATGGCGACTTCCGCCCACAACCCTAGACCGGAAGTGCGCCCGACGCGCCACCACCGCGCCGTGGAAGAACAGGGATGAGTTCGTGTATGTCTTTCGCCCCTCTCTCTCTCTTCGTCACGCTTCTCATTCCTGTGTCTTTCTGTAGTGTGTAAAATATTATGCAACCACTCTTACACCGTCTCCTCAAAGGAGGCGTTGAAAATAAATATTGGTTCCTTCATATTTGAAAATAAAAACTCATGAGTGGTAAATTTCCCCTTCTCACTTCCTTTTCTCTCTCATTCAACGACACCCTCTCTCTCATCCGATCACGCACATCCATCTTCGTGCACAATGTTTCCGAACCCCCGGTCTTAGCCTCTGCTCTTGTCCACTCTTTGAGCATTTAGTGCGTGCTTCGATCTCTTTTTTCTCTATTTTTTTTTCTTTTTCTTGCCGCCCTTCCATGCCTTAATGAAGCCTTAGCCGCTCTCGCCTTGCTGCCCTCTCATTGTTTATTGCCTTGGTGTAAAGACTGAAAAGGAGGAGATGAAGACCTTGAGTAGGCTTGTTGTTGCCGCCACTGCATGCACCCACAGCCTAACGAAGGTAAATCTGTGCTTGCTGAGAAGCCAGAGAAGTGGACGATGCTCTTCTCATTCAGCTCTTTGAGACTGAACAAGGTAGCAGCTACGACAAGCACGCCGATTGCACGCAGCGCCCCTTGCCATTTCATCCACGGCGCTGCGATCTGGCTGCGTGGAAACAGGCCTTCGAACGGAAGACTAGCCCAACTTTCTGGGTCCCATAGCCATGGCGCCTGGAAACTAAAGTTACGGCGGCATCTCGCACGCGAGGAACGCTTGGTGAGATCGGTCTATGCAAGCAAGAGAGACATACGGAAAGTCTTATCAGCAGCGACATCACAATGGCCGCCCTCGCCGAGCTTTGGCTCCCGCGACGTGCCGTGATCGTTCTAGCGGCAGCTCTGGCCCCGAATCGTACCTCATCGGACGAATATTTGCTGCTACGACTACTTTCTAGATACCTGCCCCGATCTCCCGCAAAAGGAAGTGCTTCGCTGGCCATGGGCGGTGATGCGGCGGACGCGGCCATTTTTAGCTCTATTGGGGCGAACCCCATCAGTTAACTGAGGATAGGCCAGATCAGTTGAACTCAATGATCGCTAGCGGCTCAACGACAGTTGGCGCCG
This sequence comes from Ixodes ricinus, assembly GCA_037355805.1. Classification (NCBI taxonomy): domain Eukaryota; kingdom Metazoa; phylum Arthropoda; class Arachnida; order Ixodida; family Ixodidae; genus Ixodes; species Ixodes ricinus. Next base: position 334,492 of record JAZHYW010021866.1, read on the forward strand.
CCGTGGAACTCCGGCCGAACGCGGTTGAGTCAACTGTCGTTGGCTTGATGACACTATAGTGTAACGAGGGTATGAATTAGCTCTCGAAATATCCGCTTTACCTGACACATCAACCACTGGCGTTCACCCGCGCTTTTCGCCAGCATTTCTACGACCAACCGCCAGGATCGCGACATCCGACAACATGGCACTTTTCTGACGTCATTTGTTTCCACTTCGGGATGGGTCGCTAAACGCGCCAGTCGGAGACACGCTCCACTTGTGGCTATTTGGCGCATCAATCTGATATTTGATTTTGCTAATCCTGGAGGCGAAATATAGACAAGTTGCGTGTTCTCAGATACAGAGCGGCTCCCCTTTAAGGAAAGCAGGGCGATTGCCGAGCATCTGATTAGGGCGGCCAATGAGACGGCGGCATTAGCCGAGGAACCAATCAGGACTACGATTATCGTCGACGCGCAACGCCGCCGGGCCTATATCAACCCCACTCGCTGCAGAAACAATTTTTCGCCGGCCGCCGCTGCGCCCGACTCAACACCCGCTGCCCCCAATGTATTCGATGGCTCCCAGCGCGCGCTTTCGGCCATTCGAGCGAGATAGCCAGTCCACAGAGACACACCATACAAGCGGGCGCAGACACACAGACAGACGCGCACACACAGAAACACGCACGCACACGAAATTCGGGTCCAATCCAGTAAGCCATAGAGAAACCTCTCGAAATAAGAAGGCCGCTTTCCGAAACCATGCACATAAAGAGCTGCGGACCTCGGCGCCGGTGGCCATAGACGTAGTGAATAATAATAATAAAAGAAAGGTGCCGATGGCGCGGAGGGGAAGTGCTTATGGAATTCCGGGCAACGGGGCGGCCTGGTAACTCTGTGGTATGCGGGAGAAGCCGACCCGCAGACCGTCAGAGAGGCGCCGCCAGTCCGCCGACAAGGCGACGCCGGTCTATCAGCCACCAACACGGCCCTCTTCGAACAAAAAGGGGGAAAATATATATATATATATATAATTATATCTTTTTTTTTTTAAACATGGACGGCTTTGTTTGCGCTCATCAAATAAGGGCGCAAGAAAGTTCATCCGCGAGACCGGGGAAAAATGCTAATAAAATATAAACTTTTTTTTTTTTATCGTGCGACTGAGTTAGTCAGTAACGTTTGTTCAAAGCAAGAATTGCGGAGTGTTTCCTTTTCCTTGAAGTCTACGCGTTGCGATGGTCCGTTGACTTGGCAACTTCATTCTCGGTTGATTATGAGGTGAAGTGTAATTAGTCGGGATTTGTTTCCACAGCGAGAGTCTGCCAGAAACAAGACAATATTGTTACCCACGGTAGATGAGCAACTTGAGACGTGTGGAATGTGATAGAGGCCAAATCCGTACTAATTATGGAGAACAAACATTGAAGCAGCAATTAACGAAACTTTTAAATATGCATTCACAAATTCTCGATATAGCAACTAAATCAAGATCTGCAAATACATTTAAAAAAAGAATAAAGGATTACCATTTTTGAGCATGTATAAAGTATTGTTGTAAAAATTCTGCCAGACGTATCATTGCGTTAGAAATGTACATATTTCTTGTTACTTTTGTTATGTTCTTGTGTTTCATTTGTATATATGCTGTGCGTCCGTTGTAAGAGCTGCGCCGCTCTGAAACCTGTATGGGGTACGGGGCCTGAGTCAGGTGTTTTAATACACCTTTTGTCCCTGCCACCCCAAAATAAAATGGCAAATAAAAATACAAAAAATACAATTTAGCCAGTGCAGTACGACTGCTAGCCTGGGGTCTTTTAACGTGCACTACGCGGTAGTGGTACACGACCGCACGCTGGTACGATGCTCATCCAGATCGGGCAGGGGTGGGGATTGAGCCCCGGATGCTGGGTACTGCACGGCGAGTTTTCACTCCACGTGCTCCGAGCTGGTGCGCGCTAGCCCACTCGGCCACCGATGCCCCCCGAGGTGAAGGGTCATAGGGCATGAGGAGGGTAAATACAAATTGGAGGAGCAAAAAAAAATGATCTGGTTACGAGTTTTAAAGCGCAGTACACACTGCTCATTTATCCTACAAAAGTCGGGTGTTCGCTACACACATGGTGAGAGAATTCTGAGCGGAATTACGTATCTGCACGTGCGCGGAAGCGCAAGATCGCGCTACAGTTTGTTCAACGTGGAGGCTGGGAGGATCGGACGAGGGCAGTCTTGGGCAGTAACTAGTTACTAGTAACGCGTTACCGGTAACTAGTTACTTTTTCTAGTATCTTTTACCTGTAACGCATTACTCTTTATTACTGGTAAGTTGTAACTGTAGCACTGTTACTTTTTCGTTGGGTAACTGTAACTGTTTACGCCATTACAGTTACTTTTTTTACTATATAAATTAGAACCCACTGCCGCGGACATGGAGAAATTGCCATCTTGAGGTATTTTTCTCCAAACTCCTCGCTGACAAAAAAGAAAAAAAAATAAGAAGAAGAAGCGTGGCCACGCATTAAACAAACAAACAAAAATGCCTGGTTTGGCCCACGACCGAGAATGCATGACGGACCAGTCAGCACGAAACCGGGAGATGAAGGAAGCGGCGCCCGCGGTGGTAGGGGAGGCAAACAATGTCTGTTTCACCGACTTTGGTTCACTCTTCTCTCGTGGGGACCATCTACGGGTGTCGGTGGTCGTGCGATGCCTCCGAGTAATCCGTCTGGGCTTTTGTCTGGGATTTGTCTGTGCTGTCGTTTTTACACCCAGCCGTTCGCCGTTTCCTCATTCCTATTAGTTTTCAATAAAGCCGTCCCCATATTGTGCCGCTCGAGTGAACACGACTTCCACAGTTGGCGTTTCGGACATAGCCGCCGCGGTGGTCGTCGTACACTCGTAAAGCACCAGAGGCTAATTGTCTCCTGTCCCCCTTTATTCTTTGGAAGCTGTTTGACCTGCTATGTTTAGGTCTGCTTCCAAGTATATCCCATAAAGGTAATTATGTGACCATCTCTGTCCTCATTCATTTCGGAGTGAAAAATAAACCAAAACGTTCACTGAAGCGGGCCGATGGCAGTTTTGAAATTGAAATTCCGGTTGATCCTAGGTTATAACAATTATTCCAATTAAATTATGCACATCAAAATGCTGAAACAGCGAATGACGCAAAAGAAACACCCTTCGGGTTTAAAGTTTTCTAATCTCTCAGTGTACCTTTCTTCTCACTATGGTGTAACAAATAAAATAATATTGTTTTGGTTTGTGATTCCTTGAGTCCAATTTTTGTACTGTAACGAGAAAGTAACGGCGTTACTGTTTTTGCAGTCACTGTAACTGTAACACGTTACTTTTTGAAACCGGTAACTGTAACTGTAACAGAGTTACTTTTTCCCCTAGGTGACTGTAACTGTAACACTGTTACTCTTTACTGGTAACGTGCCCATGACTGGACGAGGGGCTGAAACCTACTTCGGGGGATCCAGTGTCGGATGTTTCTGCACAATATGTTGCCAAATGCAAACTTAAAAAATATATCGCGATAAAAAAAAATTGGGTAGAGTATGATATGATATGGATTCGTTACTGCGAGAAAATATGTTCGCGTTATTTATTTTTTTCGATATTTTTCTAGCCGCAAAATGAGTGAAATTAGGACTACGCGCGAATTACGTCGTTTACAGTACTAGAACGCATTCCATGGGCGCCGCCATTTTATTGTTTCCTTATCTTCCGTCTCTACTGCCCATGCGCGAGCTAAGTACCAGTCAGGTCGCAGATGTCCCCATTTTGACGCCATGGTGGTCGTAGCCTCTGGCGGAAGACAACAAAGAGCAGTCTTCATTGTCCGAGGAAACCGAGAAGAATACAAATCAGGAGTACGTACTGCGACACCCCGAACACAACGTACGCGCTTCGCCCCAATTTATTAACGATGGCTGCCGGTCACTCGTTCGTACAAACAAACACAAACAGGGGCACATACACAGGTACATACAAACACGTTCGCTCTCGACGCTGCCAAGGCGAACCAGTCATTGCCGGTTTTCTCCGTTTTTCCCTCGGTGGTGGAAAGAGCTCAGTGGTGTCTAACCCGCGTGGTAACGCTCGGCAGCATACTTTCGAAGGAGACGGGAAAAGGCGCCGAGGTCGTGTTCGCGCTAACAGTGTCGCGCATTGAATACACGTCTTATCTAGACTTGGTTTGAGCTTAAGATGCTATGAGCTGATGAGACCAATCATAGAGCGTCAGAAGCGCACCATTCGTCATGATTCTCCATTGCTAAACCAATCAAACAACAAAGACCCAGCGACTCGCGATTTTGATGGCGCTTGATTGGCCCCACTAGCGTCGGATGCGTCTGGACTTAAGCTGAAATGAAGTATAGCAAACAAACAAACCATAGATCAGCTAGCCCCAACTTATAATGAATGAGTGCACGGGCGAACGGATTTCATTACGCACTTAATAGTACGCTCACTCAAAATAGAGAGGAAGGCACGAATGAAGGATGGCACGGAGAGCGTAAAAACGGGACACAAAGGATCCAGATAAAGGATGTCCCATGCACAGGACAGAAACGAGGCAGCTGCGGGGCCAGCGGGAGGCTAAGGTTCCCAAAAACGCGCGTTTCAATTACTTTTCCAGTTTGTTAAGCTGCGAAGAAAAAGCAACAACAAACTTCAGGCTTCTTTATTTCGACGATTTATTACTCGTCCCTCGGAGGAAAAAAGAAATATAAAGAGCGGGAAAGGGGTGCTGGCGGTTTTAAAGCCGCTGTTCTCCAAGGTCGCCTCTGCCATAGCCTCATTTCTTTGTTGCGCTGTGAATTTAATAACGCGGTGTCAAATATACCCGTGAGCCGCGAACCACTTTATTTATCGTGAGAACGAATATGGCCCTAAGTCACGATTACACCCAGTGTTCGGAGTTCAAATCCCGGCTCCGCCGTTTATTTCGACTTTCGGTGGTCTCATAAAACTGACTCATTCGATCAAGTACGGTTCATTCATCCGCGTATTTTCGATTATTTCCTCTTTGGAGATCACGCGAAATATGAAGAAAAGTGACCGACCGTGATATATGTACACCGAGTATTCTATATTACTTCCAACATATTTATTACAAAAAAATGCATAAAAGATGCACTAATACAGTTTGGGCAGGTGAGTTATACGGCTAGAGGGACATAATATCTTGGGTGGCTAATCTTTGCGATAAGTAAGCTAATTATTTAAAATTCATTAATTAACGTTTTAATTAGTGACAATAGACATATGGTTCCAACGAGAAACTTACTGAGCTTCATAGAAAACCACTAAATAAACTCTTTTGGGAACGACGTGAATCTCGTGGAAAACTCGGGGGCGCGCCAAAGTTACCACTCGTGAAGCAGGCGCAAAGCTAGCAGTGGCAGAACGCGATGATAATCTAATCGTCCGCGAAGTGGATGAACCCCTCAACCGAAACACCAGAGAAATTTTGAAAGTCGCAAATTGAGTTGGATGGATTGCATTAGTAACAGAATCTAAGAAGCGTTTTGGTTCTACGCTGGGATACATATCTTCTATGTCGAAAGACATAATTAACTGTGGAATGCAAAGAAAATTAGGCGAACTGAAGCGGGAGATCAATTCAAAGGAGTTTTGAACTCTGAAAGGCTGAGGGACGATGACTTTTATTTTTTTATTTGTTAAGATTACCTGCATCGGCTTGGAGGAATTACTGCAGAAAGAGGTCATAAAAAAATAATTCAAGAGAAAATAGAAAGAAACACGTTTTCATTCAGCATGTTCCCTTCTAACGCTGTTCAAATAAAAAAATTGTCTACAAAAAGAGACAATAGTTGCAACTTTGTATTGTATTTGCAGATATGGTATTGAATGATGGATGCGCCACATTCTTGCGCGATCCTACATAATCCTAGTGTTGATATATTCCACTCCGTTTTCACCACATATCTTCTAGAATAGACTGGAGCACAGACAAGGGGAAGTGATCCTTTTCCTCTCCTCGGGTGTCAACCTAAACTTTTGCATTCTCCTAAGAAGCGTAAAATTCAATTAAAAAATTGAAAAGTTTCTCGACACTTGAATAACCACTGACTGCGCACTTCGAAAATGTTGTTACAAGTATTCGCACAAATATGAAACGCTGCACGAGTGTAATATCAGTTTCTCAGGGACGTAATGGAGAGGAGGCCGCATATACGGGCAATATGACCAAGGGCTGAGCAAAAATACAATCGATCAGGGCAAGTTGAGCACTTAGGGGCTCAACAAACACACGCACTCATGCGCTAAAAATAAAAAAAAACTTGCAAAAAAAAAACACAAAAAAACACGGGCGTATCTACGATTTTTTTTCCGCCTTTAACCTCAATAGCAAAGTCTGGAACATACTCCGGGCACGTAGAACACCTGTCACCCAGGCTCACCCATTCTCGGGTATTTCTGTGGTCATCGTTGCGGATGAATTTCGCCAACTGCTCATGCGGCCGGGCGCTGCGACATGCACCGTAGAATTCACAACATCATGCAACGCGTTGGAAGAAATATTCGATGCACTATTATGGTCCACTCATTCAGAGTTCGATCTCCCATCCACAATGCCTCAACTGGAAACTGCCTTGCAAGCAATTTCCGGTAAAGAAACAACCGCAGGACCAGATAGCATAACGTACACTAGGTCCCAAGTTTCCCTTAATAACCTCGGCCCTAAGGTGACCATTTTTCAACTATTTAATAACATATGGCAACAAGAACGTCTTCCACACGACTGGAAACTACGTTGTCCCTCTCGTAAAAGCAAGAAAATCGCCATTGTCACTGGAGTCATTCTTCCCGGTTAGTCTAACAAGCTGTATTTGTAAATTTATTGAAAAATTAATCAAAGAGCGATGGCAATGGTGTCTTGAAAAAAAACAAAAAAACGCTCTTTCACCGCACCTTGCTGACTGAGAAAGACGTCAATGTCTCCAAGGCCTTTGCTCTACAAGGTTCGAACTTTAAGAGTCATTTCAAAGGCCATTTTGATACCACTCCTCATCAATTTATCAATTCATTCGTTGACTGCAAGCTAGTAACGAAAAAAAAAAAAAGATCAACCGCCAAGACAAAAGAAAGTTAAGAAAAAAGCGACAGTACTTTGGAGGACGTTGTTCACGTTACATTCCGGATTTCTTAGCTAAAAACGGAGGCAAATTCTACTTTGTACCCGATCTGAACCGAATCCATTTTAGGCGTGACGCAAACGCCCGTCCCAGCAAGGCCCATCGCTGCAAGAACAAAAGGCGACGCCGGCGGAAGGGCTGTTCCAACCCGAAAGACGGCTCTTTCCGTGAAATCCCCAATTTAAAACAAACTGACAAAGAGGATCCTCAGCACGAAATCTCGAGGCATGTTTATTTATTCGGGTTTCTTTTCCCTTTTTCTTCTACCAAGCGCGGAAATGAGCAGCGCATTGTATAACCCAGCTGCCGCCTCCAAGCGACAATCTTCTGGCAGGTTGTGGCGAGGAGAAGAAATAATAAAACGCAGAGTATGGACGAGTGTCCGAACTCCCGGCCACCAGCGATAAAAATGGGAAATAATATATCTCAAACGCAGGCTCTTGCGAAGAGAGGGGCTGCGCATAAAACAAGATTTTTACATTTCCCAGCATTCTTGGCAAAGGTGTTGTTCTTGGGGCTTCGCGACTATGTACTACTGACGTTCTTGCACTATAAGTGCGAAGGTTCCTAAGAAAAACGGAGTCTCGCAAAACGCGAGACTCCGAGGAGCCTATTCAACAGAGCAGACACCGGTCTAGATACGCAGCCGGTGTGCAAGCATGGTCTGCTCTTTGGGCACCTCGCGTTTCGCCTCTGAATTCGGCGAGACGGGCACTTGTGTTGCCCCCAGGCACTGACGGTTGCCTCGTCATCGCGCGTTCACTGCGCCTTCCGAGTCCTTCGATTGTTCCGACGCGTCTTGGAACACTCGCTCGCTGTGTCGTCACTCGAGTCAGCTTAAGAAAATTACGCTCTTCGATTCCTTTCTTGGCGCTCTTCGAGGTGACCGTGAAGAGATTTGCGTATGTTTTGTTTCTGGGTGAGGCTGAAAACTGTACATGAATGTATAATTGCGAGAGATTCGTGGAAATGGGGAGTTTCGAGCTACTGAGTGCGCCTACTGAGACAGGAAAAGTGACACTGACGAGCGAAATTTCCTGGAAACATGAGGGGAAACTGCGAATGTGGGGGTGCACGTTCGGGGTTTGGGTCAAAACTCCCACGGATCCGAATCTGCAGTTTTTACCGTCCACTCTGTCGTGGCCGCAGCGACGGCGAAGGCAATCAAAAGAGCGATTGAGTGCGTTCTGAAGGTCGCCATGACGACAACGTCACGTGCGTTACTCGTTCCAGTTACGAAGAGTCGCAAACTTCAACTCTAGCGTGCTGAAATGAAATACTCGAATACATCCTAAGCTAAAAGTTGTGATTGGAGTGTTTGTTGAGCTCATTGTTTCCGCTAGGGGAATATTTGTGGCAAGCGGCTGGTCACAAGATGTCAATCATCGCGCCCAAGGTCATTGAAACAATTTGGGGTAATGACGTTCCCTTATTTCGCCCTATTCTTAACAATTAATGACCGAACACTCTCCATATACGGCTCTTCATTTACGACTGGTGAAGCTCGACCAGAGTCGTCGTGAAGTGCGTCTCACGGGACGCCACGACCGACGCCGCTTCTTGGCTACTCTTGCTCAAGCCTGTTTTCAGCCTGGGACGGGGATCCACGGACGATGACGTCATGCCTTGGCCCCAAGCTGGTATTGCGCGGTTTCAAGGTGATATCGCAGTGGAAGGATGATCGGGGCTCGCCAGGCCTTTCTTAAAGTGTCGGCCACTCTAAACGTGACGCGTTAAGCGTAAACGCCCAACATGGCGGTCCGAACCGGTCGTTTTCAAACGCTTTTGAACCTTCGCGATTCTCGAGGGTCCGTCCCTGCAGGTGAGGGGCCACCGGGCTTCAGTCACTTGACGAGCGCTCGAGGAAACGCTTCGAAGGCTCTCAAAAACGTCCGGCACGCAAATTCTAGAAAAGTAAAATCGAAATAGGACTCACCTGCTCGTTGTGGAACCACAGGGAAGGAGATAACATGAAATAAGAGAGAGAAAAAAACAAGTTAGCGTCACTGTCACGTAGAGCAGAGGTGCGAATAATTACTGAAGCAACTTACAACCACTAGAGAAAGAGCCCTTCTGACGGCGGTGCGAAACAATTCTGGCAAAAGCACGCAGATTGGACGCGCTCAACATCTTAGAGGGTCCTTGATTTCTGAACCGCAATGGCTGAATTGCTCACCTATACAGCTGAGATACCAGACGCCATCTGAGGCAGACGAAGCTCCGGCTGTATAAACATACACACCGCAATTTGCTTCTATAACTTTTTCCTCCTTGGTTCTGTTCGTCCATAGCTTTTAGCGAATCTCTTTATCCGAATTACCTTTCGTTCATAAAGTGTGTCTAGTAGGGAATTCCTAGGAAGATTTCGCAGATCGCTTTCGCCGTCCCGGGACGCTCTCCGCAACCTGCTACGAGACCCCGAACTCCGCACACGAGGCTCGAGGCGCGCATGCGCAGTAGCGGTGTCCCCGCTGGAGAAAAAACGATCTACAAAAACTTCCTTTACGAGTAGAAACTGGAAGAGACAAGAGGGAATTCGGAACACCGTGCTCCGGATGGCATTATTATTGGGTAGCCCCAAAGCCAGCTGCCTTTCTCTCTGCTCACTCCTCAAAGGCGTTCGCGCTCGAACGCGTTCGAAGAGCGGGTAGAGACAGAGGCAGCCAGCCCTTCATCCTTCCGATCAGAGCTCTCCTTCACTTTCTACTCGTCCCAGGCACCGCTCAATCGAACATCAATCGCTAATATATTAGAGCGTAGGCTCCGTTTCTTGTTGCCCCAAAGACACGCCTTTATAGATGAAGACTAGACAAAAACAAGCAACCCCAAACACCTTCCCTCCTAACAAAGAAATTAATTTGTAGTATAAAACAGCATAAAACGGAAACGTTTATAAAATCCCGTCTAGATCATGTTGAGGATATTCCTAAAACAGCGCGAGTCTCGGAAACCGACCGTATTCTAGGAATGTCTCGTTCCGTAAGTCGTCTGCTTTTTGCGCACGAGTCGGAATGGCGTCAGAACGACGCTGAGCTCCGATTGACTTCGATCGGAAAGATAGTGGGACAGACCTCCAGCCTCTACCCCACTCTTTTGTTCCCTCAGCCCCAACAAGAGCACTCGGCCTTCTGACATCATTGCAACCCCTGTGCAAAAAGGAGACCAACTTGCGTTCCACATAGTTCGGGTATGCGGATGGGCACATTCCTAGTTCACTGCGATATACAAAAGACACAGCATCAACATGACAGCATGTTACACCGCGTGAAAAAAAAAACAAAGAAACACACCCAGAGGCTTCGTCGCCTACACAATGCGCTCAGAAAACAAAACAAAAAAAAGTTCGAAGCTACTATAGCAACTACCATTAAAATTAACCATTCACCCGATCGTTTATTCCGGATCTTTACGAAACGTACCGATTAAAGTGGTCGCGGCACGTAGAAAACTCGCAGGTTGAAGATCGTATACACTGTACACCCAATAATAATACTCTCGTTACACGCTAACCCTTAGACGGAGTCACGGTCACCTTCAACTGCACTTACGCTCTACGACAGTTGCCACACTATACTTTCGGACACTTCATGCACACAAGTGGTGAAGAGCGCGTGCGCAGCTTTCAAGCGCACGTGCACCCATAGCTTTGACTGCATAGCCACAGCAAGTTGTCCGAAGAGAACTACCCGTGTAACGGGGGTATTACATGAACACATTTAACTGCAGTTCCTTAACCACAGTTGCTACACGATACTTTTGGACAGCTTTCTTGGCCAGTCAAGCTGAGGGCGCAAATGTACTTACGCGTCTTGAACGCCCATCCAAGCAGCGCACTCGTCACTTCTGGAATAGCTGTCCGAGAGTACACTGTGGCAACTGTGGTGAAGCGTAACTGCAGGTATTAAGGCTGCCCGCGTAACTGGTGTATCAATAGGCTAGGGTAAGAGTGACGGCCCCCGATTCCACGACTGCTCCGTGGGCGCCGCCATTTTGGTGTTTAGCACAGAGCGGGCGCAACAAAGCCCTTTTCAAAAGTGAGCGCCCTTGCCTCTCCTCCATTCAGCGCTAAAAGTCTCCCGTAAAGTCTCTACAAACCTTGGTCATATTAGATGCGCACAAAACCAACTTGATTAAAACGTGCGCGTAACCCGGCATGTCCCTTAGGAAGCAAAACCGACCAACAATTTGGATTCCGATTATTTTTCTAGTCAAGAATAATAGGTGTCCCTGAAACATCTACCATTTTGTTCCATACAAAATGGACATGGCTACGCACAGCATCGATTTTTCTCTCTTGAGATTGCTGCTCAACGAAACTTGAATGGGGAAAATCCTAACAATCCTCATCCCAGAACTATGGCGGGGGTCTCCGACCACCCCTTCAAAATCGACGGGGGGGCGCTCCCTTGACTTTAAGCACTGCCGCCATTGTTTGGGCACGTATTGCGAACACGTATTGGACACGAAGGCACTGTCAGCGTTCGGCGTGAACTCAACTCGTTTAGAACATCAAAAATCTTTTTTAAAAAAAGCAGCCTCGGTTTTTGGAGGTTTAGAGATGGCAACAACTCGTTAAATTTAATGCAACTCGGACATACAAAGTGAACTGCACATTTTTCACTTTTGTATCATTTAGTGCAGTCATAGTATCTATCATCGAGAGTCCATTAATTGTATCAGTCGCACGATTATTTCCTCGTTTTAATTACTCGGACAAAATAACTTATATTTGTGCTCGTTCCTGGTGCAGAGAAGCAGTCTCGTAGCAAAATGTTGACAACCATTCCTTTCAGTACCTTCGAAAGACTTCTTTCGGAAGTGTGTTCCGCCTATACTTCGTTTCACCATAACTTTGTCACCAGCAAACGCTACAGCCCCCTCGAGCTAATCGGAGACGGAGTGAAGGTATAGGACAACTCTCCTTATAGAGTGAGCACTGCCATGGTATGTTGTCATGCCTCTTTCTGACGTGCATATTGGCTCACAGGGACCGTGGCCTTTGTCGTTTTCCAAACTGTGGTGAAGCGTCGAACTGAGGACAGCGGCAAATCAGTCTGCATTGATATGGCATCTGACATTGCCTCGCGCCCGCGGCCGAACGATTATCGTGCTTGGCTCCCCGCAAAGAGCAGAGGTTGATGCCCAGTAGCGGGTCAACCTTTTGTTATTTTTCTAATTGTCGAATTCTCGTAAATTCGAGAACTCTGTTGCTTGTTCGAGGTCAGAATGTTGTGCGCGCCGAATCTTCTACGCCGATTGTTCCAGAAGCCAGTGCGTGTACTAAAGGGGCTCCGCGTGGCGAGTCGGAGTCAGTCTCGCCCCAGCGCTGGATTCTGCTCTTTCGCCGACATCGACGCTAACTTTTCTTCAATTTTGCTATGGGCGCAAGTTCATCCCATTAAACGTTTAGTTTCTCCAGTTATTCGCCGCCTCATCATTTGTCATTTGTGACAATATCGCTGTTTTAGGGAAGCATCTTGGTTAGTGCAATACGACCACTCACTTCGTACCTTTGATCTGCATTACACAAATCCGTACCACTGTAACATCCATCCATATAAAATCAACAAGAATGGGCTCTGACTCAGTGGAAACCTTTCACCGGAGGAGCCACAGAGCTTCAACGTACTCGGTCATTGATTCTGTTTGTCGCCCGAGGCTGACCAAAATGTTCATTTCATAGTTTTCAGCAGACATTTAGAGTTTCTTGCTTACGACGTGTTCAAGGTCCTGCACGAGATTCGCGTTAGGCAAACTAGGGCGAGGAGCAGATATTTCTCATTGAAATTCATACATGCCCTAAAAGTTCTGTTTAAACAACATGATAATCCCATGTGTGTGGCAGAGTTGGCAACGCACGTGGCTGCCACGCAGAGGAACGAGGTTCAAACCCCGGTTGGTCCAGCCCGTTCTTCTTGACCAGCACCACGGGGCACACCATGCTGTTTGAAGCCTGGATGACCTCGTCATTGAGCATTTCTAGTACCTGTCCCTGGACTACTTTCCTCTCTTTTAAGGAAACCCTTCAAAGAGATCGGCGGTTGACGAAGTGGGTGCGTCGTCAGTGTTAATCCAGTGCTTGGCGATGGTGGTCTGGCGAACCCCGGATGGCGCGGCGAAGCAGTCCTGGAACTCATCGAGTAACTCAAGTAGTTCTTGTCTCTGTCTGCGATTACAAATTCGGGTCGACGACGGGCTCTGATGGTGTGGTCTAATCAAGTCCGGGCATGTGAGATGCTTCTGCTACTGCAAGTACCTCGGTCACGTCGCTGAAGTCTACGACGTGGGCTATAGCAGTGCCCTTGGTTGAGACACTGTGGCTCGTTCCGGAAGTTTGCAAAAGGAGTCATGGGCGCGTCGTCTTGACAACGCCGATTCCTTTCCATAGAAGCGAGGAGATGCTGCCTTAGCGTTTCTCCTCAAGTGGCCTCGTTTGTCTCGGCAAGTACAAGGATACTTGACCAACGCGGCAGAGCTTACATAATCGGTAAACCTCGGACCGTGGCTGGCAATAGTTTTCGATCCTCCGGTCATGCAGCAGGTCTTCCGAAGGTCAGCTTGTTTTCACCGAGGTCAATGACGGCGATGTCTTTCCATGAGAAGTCCATTCCCCGGATGATGTTGCTGGAGCAGTCCTGCAGCACTATGAACTTCATCGGACAGGTTTCGCCGTGGATCTAGACATGTGCAGTTTACCTCCCGATCGGCGTTAAGTGGCCTCCCGGCGGTGTTTGCGGCCCACCCCACAGGGCAGTCACTTTCAGAAGGCGGCGAGAGAGGTTCTCACTCGGAACAGACACGCATCGATGTCGATGAGCGCCGTCGCTTCGTGGCCGTCGATGACAATGTAGAAATCGTTAGACACCTTTGCAGATGCGCCGTCAGAGTGGGAGCTCTCCGGGGTTCTTGCAGTCTTTTCACTTCGACCGCACTTCGACAACGACACTTCACGTGTCGCTGCCGTACCTAGCTTTCTCAACCCATGCAGAGGGACAGACTGTCTCGGCGAGAACGGCGGAAGGGCGAAAGCGCACGTCGAGGCGATGGGGATCGCGAGCTTCGGGATAGTGTCGCCACCAGGGACCGAGGCCGCCAAGATACTCCTCAATATCCCGTGGTCGCTCCCAGAGACGTCGTCGAGGGTCGTTCGGCGCGAACCCTCGTAGGCCAATTCGTTGTTACCGGCACTTCCGGTTGACTTCGTCAGCCTCACCATATTGGTAGTAAAGTGGTCCTCGGTCGTCCGTTCGCCACAAGCACGTCTTCCTTCGTGTACGTTGTTCAGTGTGGAGCTACACTTGTTCTTCCTCAGGTCGGGAATACTGCGGCGTTGGGGTGTCCCGTCCAGTTGGCGTCTGGTACTAACGGGCAACCGATGGCGATCGTCGTGCCATTGCAGCGTACGTCACTCTCGGTCCATGAGATGCCGTTTTGCACGCAGAAGTTTCCGGTTTAAATGCCCGTTGAACTTCTTCCCAAACAAGCTCGGCAGTCGAATGGAAGCCGGGTGACTGGCAGCCGGAAGTTTCTTCCTCAGCTCCTCCTGGACACCGTCGCCGATGATGTCACAGATGTCTGGGAGGCTCGCGTCGAAATGCAGCTGGACGACTAGGGCGTGGAGACGCAGGAGAGTCGTTGATAGTGACCGGCTCGGGCCTGCGTTCGATGTTGCAAGCCTCGGTGACGAACCCTTCGAATGTTGTCAGAGAGTTCCGGTGAAGGCCCACGAAGACGTTGCCCCTCATGCCCCGCATGAGGATTCTCAGCTTCTTCTGTAGCCTGATGGTCGGCGCGGCGGCTCAGGCACAAGACATCCTCCACGAAGGCCGCGACACTCTCGATGGGCCCCTGTGTCCTGGATCGAAGCAGGTTTTCGGCTCTCTCCCGTCGACGTTGGCTGACGAAGGTGTGCTTCAGCTCGATCTTGCAAACTTCCAACGACATCAAGGAAAATTTATGGATCTCAAACCAGTGCCTGGCAGTTTCTTCCAGCAAGAAGTACGGGTTCTGCAGGCGCTGGTCGTCTGTCCCCCGTTGTGGCGGCGGACACGGCAATATTGGTCAATCCAGTCCTCGACGTCTTCGTACACCTCGCCGTGAAGGGGCGTCGGAGTGCGAGGTGCGACGTGCACGTAAACAACGGTAGGAACGGCCGCGATATGCTGCTACGGGTTGGTCATCGTTGGATTAGTCCGCTTCGGTTTTCTCGGCAGGAGACCGAATTGCGGTGGTTCTCCCTGTTTATGGCGACAGGATCGGGGCTTATGTTTTTCGCGGTTTACTTACGGGGCTCGTTCTTCCTGTCGGACTCGCCAGTCTTGCGGTTTTAGAGCACAGCTCATAGGCGCCCGTTTCCGGCTCGAGCGCGGCGTCGCCGTCGGCCGTCGTTGTCGCCGTCGGCATAACCGCGCGGTGGATCATGGGAAATATCCATAATGCACCGCGCGGAAGGAGGAGGAGGAGGGGGGGAGGAGGGAGGGGAGAGGGAGGGAGGAGGGGAGGGAGGGGAGGGAGGGGAGGGAGGGAGGGAGGAGGGGAGGGAGGAAGGAGGAGGGAGGCCGGTGGAGGAGGGAGAGGAGGGAGGGAGGGAGGAGGGGAGGATGAAGGAGGGGAGGAGGAGGGAGAAGGAAGGGAGGAGGGAAGGAGGGGTGAGGAAGGAGGAGGAAGGGGAGGGAGGAGGAGGAAGGGAAGAGGGAGTATTTGGTAGGATGAGGAGTTGGGGGGAGGGAGGAGGAGTTTAACCCTCCCTCTCAGTACCCTTCCTCCTCTCACTTCCTCCTCAAGAGCTGCGCTCTAGTTCGGCGTTACAAGGAGTTGTAAACTGGCTTTCATTTTTTCTGCCGGGCTCGGGATCGTACTTAATTCACGGCTCCTCGGGGTATACGAGGAAAAGGCTTAGGGTAAAGTACCTAGCACTTCCACCAAAACACAAGAGAACAGCCGAGCATGGCCTGGAACTTTCTAGAGTAGCAAACATTGATAAAAGGATTGGACCAATCTTGCGTGACAATATAACAAAACTGACTGAAAGAGGCGCTGTAACGTGGAAGAGAGAACGCGATGATCAAACAAAAGGCAGTAAAGCGGGAGAGAGAACGCGACGATCAAACAAAGGGGACGACGAAACAAAGGGTAAGCCGGACGCCGTGAAACGAAGTGGATTGGGACAAATAATTAACGAGAGAGATGAAAGAAAAAGAACGCCGATAAGAAATAAACGACGAGACTCCGCAAGAACAAAACGCAAAGGAAGAGAAAAGCTGTCCCCGAGTGGACCTGCGTGTTGGCGTGTGACGAAGTACTGTGCCTGATTAACGTTCAAGTTTGGGCTAGTCGGTATACAGACATAGTACCCTGCCAGCCGCGGCTCCGACGAGCTCCTCTTTTTGTTTCGCTTAGTTTCCCCTTCGGGGACGGCTTCCGTAATCCCCTTAGGTTCGCTAAGAGTGTATACGGGCTTTCCGTTCACTTCCCACTCGAAGGGGTGCTCAGTTCCCGGAGTGCTCGGCCAACACGTAGCCTCAAGAGAATAATGGACGAAGCGGCACTCCGGAGCCCTATCAACTTTTCCGCTCCTCTATCCACACTCGATCCCTAGGATTCCCCTTTCAAGATGTCTGCTTCCCCTCTCGCTCTCGCTCTTTCACCTCATGTATTGGCGACTATCCCACATTTCCTTTCGCCCCTACTCTTCCCCCATATGCGCTCCATTGTCGATTTGTTGCCTATTCCTCGACGTCTTCCCTCAAAGCTGCCGCCCTTGGCCCGTTTTCACTTCTCTCGACCAACTGTATCTAACTGACATCCCAATTCCAAATTGGTTGTACGGTTCTGCGGCCAAGAAGTTTGTCCGCCTCGACATACGCGTCGTTCAGATACACGCTCGCGTTTGCTGGCCTTGGCACTGCTGCAGAATGCAGACACGCGCGAGGCGTCAGCGTGTCTGCACCGACGGCAGCGCCACCGCAGCCGTGTGACGTGAGGGTCGCTCATTCTGAACAGCTGGGCAGGTCACTTCCTTCTGCGAAACATCAAACGGCGCGCACGCGTCCACAGGCCTGCGTCTCCTCGGCATTTTTCGCCTGGGCGAGCAGCGAAGGAAGACTCGCCTCATGACTGGCAGAGTAGGCGGCTGCTATTCCTCGCGTACTTAACAAGCAACACGTAGCAATTACAAGGGCGCGGAGCGTCCGCGTAAACGCTGACATACTAGATTATGGTGAATTCCACTGCTAGATCCGGATCGGTTTGCAAAACCTTCGACGGAGGAGAAAAACCGCTCCATGGCACCCGCTCCAAATCCACGAGCGGAAGATGGAGTCGCATTTTTGAAGCGACCCGCCGGAAACGGTTGTGGTTCAAAATGGCCGCTGCTTGCACTTGAGGAGCTGCGCGAAATCTCCGACGACCAATCAATACTGTTGCTCGCACAGCAGCGGAAGAAATACCTGACGCAGGTCGAGCGCCAAACCACGGAGTCCCTGTAGCGAGTAATAGGTCCGTGTTCGCCTCCCTGGAACGGTGGGGTACGCAGTGATTGCCAGCGGCGGAGCTCAGATCGCTGGTAAGACATTAAGAAACACACGGAGGTAGCAAACCATCACTCGCACGGTCGTTGCCTAATCTGTTCCCGCTTTACTGAGCAAGAAGACACCGGCGGCATGCAGTGTGCGAAGGTAACACGATCATTTGCGGCAAAATGAACGCGCGTGCGTTCATTTTGCCGCAAATGATCTTGGAAGCATCGCTTTCTTCTTGGGATTTTCCGTCGTGCTCTTTTTCGTTCTTCCTCTCGGGACCGCAGATGTGAGCGCTTAGGATTTTCCTCACTCCAGTCCCGCCCGCAGCCTTAACCACGCGAGGTAGCCGCGTACGAGACGCAATGCACTTGCGGTGAGATCTCCCACCTTCACGGAGAGGTTGCGGCGCGTTGGGAAGTGCTCCACGGAGCTTGCGCTGCCACCAATCTGCGAGCGGAAGATGAACAACTTGAGCCAGAACCGCGAGTGGAATATGCGCACTCCAAAAGGGGGCGTTTTTGGAGCGCTCCAAACCTGCGAACGGAGTTCACCATAAACGTTCAGTGCCACGAGTAAAATGCTCGTCGGCGTCGAAATTGGGAGAATTGTTTCGAGCTCGACATGTCTCGCGTTCTGCAGTGGAGAATTGCGCGCCAAGTTGCACCGGAGGATCAGTGCACTGCCACACTGAACCGAAGCCAAGCCCTTCCCATTCGTTCTCTATTTCGACCGATATGGATTTTTGTTCTCTTTTCTGGTGTCACCACACCTATACTTTGTTTCTTTTACAATGTATTGCGGCCAAAAAGGGTGTGAGAGCGTCAAAAATGAGTGATCCGTGGTCAGACTGCATCACACAGAAGACCTGAGGCTTCCTCGTGTGATGGTCCAGTCGTCATACAAAAGCTGTCTGGAGACGCGTTTGAAGCAAACAGGCTCGAGGCGCGTCACTGGTTGCTCTGAAGCACGCCTTTGAAAACGATACTCCCCGTTATGACTGCAGCCAAGTATGATGTCCGAGCAGTCTAGACTTTACAAGGAGACGCTGAGTGCAACAACAAGTTTCCAAGTCCATTCGACCAACAAATGAAAAACTTCGAGACATACGCATCACAGCTTCATTGATGAGACGATGGTGTCTTTGTCCTCCTTTATGTCCTCCAAGCTTGTAATAATGATTGTGCACCAGCTCGCCCGCCTTTTGACTCTACTTTCGACCCTGCGAGATGTTGGGTCCACGGTGGTTGTAAAAGTGAGACAAGAGCGTACGAAAGCGGGTAAGCTAGGGAGATAGGGTGAGTCACTAACTTACTCAGAGTTTAAAAGACGCCTTAAAACCTCTAACGACGAGAAAAAACACTGGCGCCATCAGTCGGCTAGCCGTGAAGCCCGCGCAATTTCCTTATGTTTTCTCTTCTTTTTTTACTTTTTTTTCGCATCGATTTCTTGTGGCTTAGAAAATAAAATGTTAATCGTTACAAACGACCCTTTCTCGTAAGCATTACGTAAATTTGGTCTCGCAGATACCGAAAAAACCTTCGCCCTAGTGAAATGCACTTTCAGGGCAACTTCCTAGGTGGCGCCAGCGTGCCAGTGTGTTCTCTCGTCGTAAGAAATCACGACGACTCGGTCGTAAGCAAACGCAAGTGTACGAACGGGCTTTAAGAATCTGTATGGCAAAGAAAAAACAGCGCCACGACTACAATAATCGTGTTTTAAATTACCCGAGACTTGGGGCAAAATGTGAGAAATTTCGTACAAGTTTCCGCTAACTTCCCCATCTTTTACCCCAATCTAGAGTAATCTTTAACGTAACAAGCATCCAGCAACTCGTCTGCACACTCGCAGTATTTTCGTGAAGCTAGAATACGACCGTCCCCCGGAATAAGTGGCAGAAATAGAGCCGAGACTGCGTTCCCGGTTCTTAAGATCCGGGAGCCCGAACTGGCGTCCATGGGCCCGAACGCTAGATTCCACAGCAGAGATGTTTCCCTTCCGCCCAGTTGCCAGAAACGTAACACAGCTGGCCACTCCAGCAACTTGGACTGACGCTAGCGAAGGTAATGCATCACCGACTCATCCGCTCACGTAAAGCGACACTTTGAGGCCGCAATTCAACGACAGTTATTTCCTTCTATTTTCACCCGGAAAGTATAACACAATAATAAAAAAGGCGGTATTTCTTTTTTATGAATACGATGACGTAAGGTGGAGGTTTTTCATGTTTTCTTCTATAATTTCCCCATGTCCGTGTAGCAGATCACTTTTAAGCTTAATTTCGTTTACAGAATACACAGGTTGTCTCAGATAACGTGCACCCAAGTTTAAATAAAAAAGGAGCGCTTAGCAGGAGTGAAACCAACTGTGTTGCTAGCAAGCGCCGTACGAAAGTGCACGAAGATTTTAGTGCGCGTACTTATTTAATTGATTAAATCTAATTGGATAATAAGGTCGATAGCTGGGCTAGTTGGTAATCGTTGTACATAATGGAATAAAACAGCGCGACAGATACAAAAAAGGAAGAGACAAACCGGACAGGACAGCGTTCTCACCTGTCCGGTTTGTCTCTTCCTTTATATCTTTGCGCTGTTTTATTGCACTAATTGAATAACCTTTAGTTATTTGTTTCATGGCCGAGGTACAAATCGTAAAGTGGTAGAGCGCATTAAAAACACTAAATAAGGCGTTTGCTACGTGGTACGCTTTGCGCGCTTCTTTTCATTAATATAAAAAGAAAGCCCGCGAAATTTTTAAAATAAGGACCCCGTGACAAGGCGCTGCCTGCGCTTATCGTGGAGCCAACACCAACACGAAGCCCTGTCTGGGAGAGCCCGCCGGAGATAAGACGGACTTGGTTCCCTCAGTGTTGGTCGGAAGGCGTTCGAACGCCAATGTGAAGCGTAGCAAACGCGGCGACACAGATACTGATTGGTCGCAGAAATCGAGTTGCTGGTCGCCGGCCAATGATGTTGACGCGAGCTAGGGTCCACTAGCGATGACGTTTGGGGAGGAAAGGCCTCCCCTCAGCAGGGAAGAAAATCGCGAGGCCCCTCTGCCCAGCCTTTATTGAACCCACGCTATTCGGCAGCCGATGGAAATTGGAATCTGGGGCCCAGCCAAAAATACCGTCACGCGTTAAATCGCGGCCGGCTTTTCTCGCCAGCGTGCACTTCTCTACGCACTGGAATCGGAGCTCGGAGGCGGCGAGGGTCTACTAGATGAGCGCGAAGCCAGGAAACTGCACCCCCATCACAGATTCAGGTCCGTCCGACCTTCACCCCTAAGTTGACAGTGCAGTGCGAGCAATACACGCTTATCATCAACCACCTCCCTATCATCACCTGACTCCGTTCTCCGTACGCAAATCGAGCGTTATCGTGCGACGAGAAATGGGACTCGTCCAATGAGCGTGTACAGTGCACCATAAACTTAACGCCGCCACTGAGTTCCCAAACATTGAGATCGTGTAGTCTACTTACTGTTAAGTTTATCACCAAAACGCTCTGGATGCTTTCTCAGGATGGGATAGAAATCGGGAACCCAAACATTCTTCAGAGTAGTTCAGTCGGCCGCCGCAGGGACTGTCAGAAACGACAAAGGCCATGGCGGCGTTAAGTTTGAGGCGCACTGTACCTTGGACCACGCCGTCAGCTTAGGGATGCGAGTGTTTACTCTATCTTCTGAACGTGTTGCTCATGGTGATACACCACCGTGAAGGTCAGCAAATTGATCCAAGGATATAAATAAAGAAATAACTCGGTAGTCGTAACACCACGGCTCGGCGCCTGCATCGATAAGCTTCTACTCCGAAGATACGGACCGTCAAGTCAGCGTTTGCCCCTAATCAACGCACAACACTAAAATAGGTTACAAAAAAAAAAAAGAATAATCATGTTAGGCAAAGCGTAACAGCTCTAGTTGCTGGCGGAATGAAAAGGGCAGGTAGGTCGTTCCCGCGAGAGCTTGGTAACTCGGATAAGGCTTGGGCGTGTGTCAGCCTCGAGCGCGCCTGCGCAGTCCAAGCACGCCGGAAGGCAACGGGGCGCCTTTGGAGGCTCGGCATCCCAAAGAGTCTTTCTCCTTCTTTCAGCGACTAGCGCTGCTAGTTTTCGAGCCTTTCGCTCCCATCAAACAGAAGGGAAGAACAGGAACAGCGCCACCACTTCTCCCAAGAAAAATCTACCACAACCAGGAAAAAAAGAAAAAGAAAAAAAAACGCAGGGGTTTTGAAGTCTATTACCGATATATTCCTATATTTGTTTGTGATTTTGAGCTTACGGCAAGCGCGGCTTTCCTTTTTAGAACGGTAGAAAAAAAAATGGACGGTGGATATAAGCGGCTGGATCTGAGCTTCTCGAGAAACCTCAGCCGCTTTCAGTCCACTTCCAAGACTCATTCGAGTTTCTAGCCCGTCTCTGGTTTTGTTCTCTATATTTGTCCGACTTTGGCGCTGCGTGCAGTGAGAGTATCTCGCCTCCATTGGACACGAAGCTCCCGAGGCAGTCACTGGGCGCATATTCCAAAGGGGATGGAGGCCAGGCGGGATTTTCGCTTCAAAAGCGGCTTCGAAAAAACTGCGCAGCGAGTGAAAGTCTCCCACCCCCGCAATCGCCCCCAAGAAAATCGACGTATCAACATATTCATGAACGGCGAAAGGAAAATGCAACCACCTGAGCCCTGCGGCGCAGAAAAAAAAAAAAGCGGATGGTTTAAATAGAAAAGAAAAAAAGCCACCCTGATTTACTTCTCTATTCGCGGGATGAATAAGTGAGGCGCATTCCACGAGACAACCGTATGGAAAGGAACAACTGTTATTCCCTCTTGCTGCCATCTTTGTTGACGATTCTGGTGCTGTCATGACTACCTCCCCTACAAAGTCCCCCCACCCCCCCCTTTTCAGAAAAGCAAAAAAAAAAACAGAAATGTTTTCAGGGTTCGTTTTACTAGTACAGATTCAAAGGGCGCATCGCCGAAAGCCCATTGTTCATTCAAATGTAGCGCTAGCGCTCCGAGCCACATGGCAAAATTTCAGAACTGCCGTATTTTCTGGGCTATAGCACCTGGTGTATGCCCGCAGCAGCAAATTTATGAACAAAATGTAAGGGCGCAAACGAGCTGGTGTACATTGCACATGGTTGAAAAAACCCCGAGACTGCGGGTAAACGACACAACACTAAACGTTTTAGTGTTGTGTCGTTTACCCGCAGTCTCGGGTTTTTTCAACCGTGTGCAACAAATTTGCGGTTTGCTTAGGTAGTCCGCACTGGCTGCATAGTCCGCACCTGGTGCTTAGTCGGCAGGAGAATCTTCTCATCTGGACAGATATCTGCTTTCTTAGCTCACAAAGAAGCTCGCATTATACACAAGTCATCAGTAACGTACTCTTTCATTCATAAATTCTGTCACGTCTCGTCATATTGAACGATCTTGAAAAACGAAATTCCGGCATAGACGGCACGCGTGGATAGCCCTCACAGCCTCAAATTTCAACTTTTCAACATGTATAATTCGTGGACTATAGCCCGGAAAATACGGTAACCGTTATCTTATTCAAAAGTTACGAGTGGTCTTCTGAAAATTTCTCGGCAACTTGCGCCCTTCAGAGGCGCAAGTTGCCCATTTGACGATTCAGTCGGCCGCCATTTTCCCGCTGAAAATTTCAGAAAATCAGCCTGGAACTTCTGCACAAGATAGTTGTCAAACCCAGGCCTCTTGTTCGGGCCGCTACATTTGGGCGGACAACGAGCGTTCGGCGATGCCTAGTTTATTCTGTCGTTGAAAGAATCCTCTGCAGGTAGGATCAGGACCGGTCGTAGCCAACGCCACGATCTGAGCATCTGGGAAAGTGTGCGTTTGCTATCGCCGGAATCACGAGGAAGCGAACGAGGATGAGGGGCATTCGTTGATTGGTTCAGCCGTCGATAGAAAAGCCAAAAGACGCGCCGCGAGACTTTGGCGGCCCCATCGGATCGCAGAGTGCGGTCGGACTCCACGATTCCTCGCTCAAGGCCAGCGTCGACCCTTTCTTCGCTGCTCCAAAGTTGTCACAGAGCGACTTGCCCGAATCGAGTCGGGCCGCCTCCTCTCCCACGAGCAGACATGTACAAGTTACTCAAAGAAGTAATTAAGTTAAGTTACGTCAAAAGTAATTTGAGTAGAGTAGAAGTTACTTAGATAGAAAGTAATTGAGTAAATTACTAACTACCGTGGCAAAGTAGCGAATTACTTTTGAAGTTACTTTAGAAGTTACTTTTACATGTTTTTTATGGTAAAAAGAAAGTACAGAGGTTTTGATCCGTTAGAGGAATTGTGCTAGCCAAATATGAATCGGCTTGTTTTTGTGACAGAAATGCTTTAATAGCTGGTTCTGCTTCTGCGTGCGTAATTGTTTTGTACTTTCTTGCTTGTTTGGTCAATGATGCACTGCGAATGTGTCATTTCTACTTTGAGGTTTAGCACGTACTGTATGATCTTGATGTTTGCTTGTATAGAGTGTTTCGTAAAGTACATCTAAAAAGTACTTGAAGTAAAGTACAAAGTAAATTAGAGGTTATGTACAGTGCGACTCAAACTTAACGCCGCCACAGCAATTGCCGTTCCTGAGAGTTCCTGCGGCGGCCGATTGAACTATCTGAAGAATGTTTGGGTACCCGATTTCTATCCCAACCTGAGAAGGCATCCCGAACGTTTTGGTGACAAATTTAACAGTAAGTAGGCGACACGAGCTCAATGCTTGGGAACTCAGTGGCGGCGTTAAGTTCGGGGTACACTGTACTTCAAGTAAAGTAGTAAGTACACCGGGTGCAATGTACTTGAAGTAACGTATATAAATACAATATATTTCAAGGTAAAGGGCAAGCACTCTTAACACAACCTTTCATGATGCCCTTTATTTCCTGTACAGTGTTCTTTTAACTGGTATTCATTGCTCCAGGGGTAATCGGAGGTGCATCAGTTTTTTACGGAAATGGCAGCAAATATTGTATAAGGTCAAGTCGCCACAGAGTAGTTGTTTTACTCTCGCTGACGAGCTATTTCACACAATCAACTTATGAGGCACTTATTTCAATCCGTCTCACAGCCGTCATTACTTCACACAGAGAAATGACCAGATGACGTCTCGTAAAGAGCGCGTTTTCACACAACGATACCGCCATTTTTTGTTTACAAATTAGGGGAGTGTACATTGAAGTCGGGAGTTTTACTTTCCTCAGAAAATACAAGTACATGTTCAGAGAATTTACCTCAAGTAAAGTACAATTTTTCTAAACAGTAATACTTTAAGTACCATGTACATAGTAGTACTTCCGAACACTTCTTGTTTATTATTTTTATATAAAAACGGTGGGGGAATTACTACAGGTTTCTCGAACGATCTTTGAATCTTTAAAGATCTGCATATTCTGAGTTTTAGAAGGAAAGGCAACGCAAAAGGGTAATCTTTGCGTTGCCCTTTAGCACGCGATTCTTCGAGTACAGCACAAACTACGGGAGCACCAAATGAGTTCCAGAGCAGGTGCTGCATTTTGTTGCCTCCTTAGAGTGAGGATGCAGTGTGTGCACCTCCTGTAGTGGGCGAGAGTTTCTACGTTGGGGAAAAGCGGGGACCAGCCCTTTCTTCAAATGGGTAAAAGTCTCCTTGAGCTTCGGGACACTGAGAAACGCCAGTCATCGGCGCTAATCCCGCAGTCACTCGGCCTCTCTTGCGTCGTGTCTGTTCGCTCCCCGCGCCTCGTAGCAGTGTTGGTGCAGTGTGTGTGTGTAGGTGTGTGTGTGTGTGGGAGGGGGCTTGTGAAAATTTTGAGGGGATTCGGACTCTCCAAACCATTTTCTTCCCCTTCCTACGCCATATGCTTCCCCTTCTTTGCAAATATCAGCTGATCTTCCAACAACTTATCTATTTTTCGCAGGAATGTTTGTTGATAGGCAAAACAACCACTAAAATTCGAAAGTAATTTGTAACTTGAGTAGAAGTTACTCAAAAAAGTAATTAAAGTAAACTACTAATTACCGAAATAAAAATGTAATTGAAACTTACTAAACTACTCAGAAAAGTACTTAAACTACAGTAACTTGAGTAGAGTAGTTGAACTACGTCCAAGTCTGCCCACGAGTGCCTAAGCTGCATCACCGCGCCTCGACAACGATAGAGGTGAAGACGAGCTTCGGATCGCCCTCTTGAGGAACGTTCAACTTCGTCACGGGATGGGAATTTCCCGTTACATTTCACGGGGAAAATGACGTCAGGCGACCGGAATTCACTGGACGTCGTCACGTCGCTCAAGGTCAGCCTGCCTTCCCCCGACCTCACGGCATTGAAAAGCGCGGCTCTATCTTGGTTTTGGCGCCATTTTCACTCGCCGAGTTTCACTCAGAATCTCTTCCGAATTTCTGCGATACTCGAGCAACTGGCTTGTGACGCCTGCCGGAAGAAGGTGCAAAATAGGCCAGCGGATTCCAAAAACATACTCCGTTGGTTTAGCTCAAAGCTTTGCCGGAGTAATAGACCATATTTTCGTGGGCAGCGTCCTTTGGAATAAGGCAGCGGCAGCGCCTCCTGAGTGCGTGGTATTCTGCGGCAGCACTGTGTTGGGGCGGGCGTGACATTTTCATCCGCCATTGACGTGCGAAAGCGCCCGAGAAAATAAGGTTTCATGACCGCCAGCCGGCTTTTTTCCCCTTATCGGATAGGATACACGGATCACTGGTTCGAACTCGTCAACAAACCAGGGAGCGTCGCAGGACTTAGCACCGAAGCAAACGGTCGGAGACAGCTGAATTAAAAAAGAAAACAGTATCCAGACCGTTTCCTGTTTTCCTAAAAAGAGAAAAGAAAGTGCCAAACCGACACAAACGAGAGGAAAAACAAAAAAGCGGGAAACAACATTTTGCGCCATAATTAAGAGACAAAACCGAAAACAATTCGCGCTCGAACCCTGTGCACGCTCTTTTGCGGCACAGCACGAACAAGCGAGGACCAGAGTGTCCGATAATAGACGACACTGGTGCGATATTAAGGGAAAATTTCGGTTATAAAATTGGCCATGTTAGTGTTTTTTTTGTTTTTTTTTCTGTGGCACTCTAAAGTTCGGACATTAACGGAATGCAGGAAGACGTTACAATTTGAATAATGTAGCGGCACACAGTTGTTATTTTTTATTTTTATTTTTTTTAGATGGTGAGTTATAAAATATGAACGCTGTTTTTATAACCAGGAACCGCGTGAATACGTGCTTGCCATTCCGTCGCACTGTAGGTGTGAAAAAGAAAAACGGCTCTTTAGAAAACCATAGGAAGACAACTGAATAACTATACAAAAAATATCGCCGTCGCCGGACACGCAAACTAACTTCGAAGATGCGTCACTTTAAACGAATGTAAAAATGAACGCGTGCACACTAACTGGAGTTATCTCGAGAAAAAAAATTGCTGGAGCAACGCGTAGATGGTAAGAGCATAAAAAAAGAGGAAAGAAAACGGAAGTGAGTGAAAGTGCGGTGGGGAAGGAAGAGTGGGGATATAAAAGGCGTACTTCCGGTTCCGCCGGAGGTCGGCCGCCTCCGACAGGAAATAGAGGAGCTCACGCAACGAGGAGGACAAAAAATCACAATCATTGCGGCCATGACAAAAAACAATGAAAGAAAAAATGGATGGAGAACAAAATGCAATAAAGATGCGTCTCCAGTCAACAGATAGCGCAAATTGTACTTATAAGTTATTCTGCATCAACGAAGGCAGTTCAGTCTGGTATAAAGTGGAAACCTTTTACGAGCATCAGAATGACAGCGCAGATTCCGCCAGAGATACCGCCAACTTTTCTTCAAACGCGAAGTTCGAAAATAAACCTAGAGGGTTCCAAGGTCCCTCGATTGACCTTATCACGTTAAGAAATGGGAGAATATTTTGCACTTATCCCGTTAAGAAACTAAGACCATTTTCGGACTTTCGAAATCATTTTAACTACAAATTTGGCGAATTTCGAGTTTCAAACCTCCGACGTTCAAAAGTTTGAACCAGATCAAGGACTTATCGGAATATAAATAGAATTCTACATTTAGGTCAATAATACTACTAATAAAAAAAGAAAACGAGAATAATAAAAAAAAGATACCGGCGTATGTGTGATTTTCTTAAAATTATTTACCCAGTCTCGGGTTTTTCATTATATAGGGTTGAATTCCCCATCTTGCCCGAGTTTTTTTTTTTTTCACTTTACGTGTAGGCTCCGGAAGAGGCTTCAATCGTCGCAATTTCGCCTGCGTGCCACGGAATTACTGTCAGTTTGCAAAGAGGCAGGAGGACGTTCGTCGGATCGCCTTAAGATGTTTCCCTGAACCGTTGAAAGTCGTTTTCGAATGTTTCCTCGATGGGACCAATGGCCGCTCCGTAGGAAGAACTGAGAAAGGAACAGAAAGTGACGGTCGACACTTGTAACATTTTTTTTAAATACACACGAAACACGTCTTTCGGAAAATATGGCGAACTTATATCGCAATTTCTACAGGTGAATTCGTGGTAAATTTATTCCAAACTGCAAAATCCGGACCTCTATTAAAACAAAAAATTTGACACTTCGCAAAGAAAAAGAAAAAAAAAAGATCAATTTGTTTTAATTTGAGGAATACGAAACGGTCGTGCACGAACTTCAGAAACCTTCAAAACTTGGTACTTGTTGCGAATACAAACGTCGGCCATGTTCGAAAGTCGCGAAATTTGAAATTTTCGCCTTGCAAGGTTGGACAATTTAGAAGCCGCTTGGAACTCGTACATCGGGAGGACACCGATGGGCCCAGATCCCAGGTGATGATTTCATATACACAAAGAAGCAGCAAAACATCACTTGCAAGCTATGTACTTAACGCTCAGAATCACAGTCAAACGTTGGAGCGAGCGGATGGGATAGCGTGCCAGTTTTTAGTACTGGACAATATTTGGTGCATTCGTGCGAAGCGATTTTCGGATCAATGAGGTGATCTGGCTGTGGACTTAAGGCCTCTCATTTTGAATGAAGTTCTCTCCTCCTCAATGAGGTGGCCAGCAGAGGCTCGAGCATACGCGGGGACGAACAGCGTACTGCTTTTGCCAGAAATGGAGGAGACTTTCTCATCGCGGACTAAACCTCTCCCTACGGTCTGCTTATACAATGATATCAGTTCAATCAATCGCCTAAGAAAAAGGTTGAGATTGTTCTCGTTTTTTTTTCAATCTCCGATCAACTGGGTAAAAGCAAAAAACAATGGTGAAAAATGTTTTAATATACACAAAATGTAGATACATAGTTCTCTGCATAATCACCGCGCAGATTCATGCAATTGCCATGACATGGCACAAGTTTTTGGATGCCAAAGAAGGTTGCCGCCGGAAATCTCTATCATTCCTTCACGCATGACAAGACTGCCAGTGGCCACAAACGCCTAAAGCCGTTCACACTCTTGCGACCGAGTACGACCGGGAGAGGCCAGACCGGTTTTTAAGCCTCTTACGACGTCTTAGGACCTGCTCCGCTGCAGCGCTGTCCGGTCCTAAGAAGTCGCCATAACTTAAACCGGTCTGGTCTCTCTCGGTCTCCACTCGGTCGCAGAGGTGTGAACGCGGTTAGGCGTGTCGGTTTTATACTTCGTTTCAGCTTGGGTCCAGACGCAGCCGATGTTACAAGCACGAGCGTGTGGCCCTGAACAGTGCCTGTACTGCACGAGCGCGCGTGCTTGGCAGGGACGCTGGAAGCCCGGAGCTCGCGCTTGTAGCATCGGCTGCGTCTGGACCCAAGCTGAAACGAAGTATAAAACCGACTACGCCCAATCGCGGCGAAATACCACGCAGTGCACCCTGGGAACTAGTTGGCCACTCAGTTTCGGTTTCGACTGAGCAGCTTCATCTCATGCTATCACGCCGCGACCGAACGCGCGGCTTGCATTTTCGACTATCTGACTTTTCACGAATGTACAATACACTCATTCTCGAGCGATACAAAAACGAAGACCGGGGCATTTTCCTTGGTTCCCGAAACACCGGATATTGTGCGTGCGTATGCAAACGTAGTAAGACGTGGCTTAGTCACCTCACCCCACGAGTGCATCTTTGAGCTCGTGTCAGTAATCCCGTCTAGTACCAGTGAACTACAACTGAAATTTGGTCACCTTGAACCCTACACGTATTTTGTTTGCCAAACGTCCGCTTCTTGTTACTTCATTGGACGAAAAGCAAGCCGCATCCTCACAGGAGTATCAAAGTTGAGCCAGCGTTGGCGCATTAACTTTTAAGGAAACGCAATAAATTCGACCTCACTACTGCACAAAAGTTACTATGATGTCTTCCTCGTGTCATCACATATCTCACACTCAAAGTTTATGCTGATATAAGATTAAGTTTTCGCAAACGCTGAGATCGGCTAGCTACGACGATGGCCTGTCTTGTCTGTTTGTCTTAAATGTCCCTCTTTCCTTATCGTAACGCGTCCCCTACTCCTCGCTAAGCCTTTTTGGACGAGCTTTTACTGACGCCCAAGATCTGTGCCTGAATTTTGTGTCTGAAATTATCTCGGCATACTCAGTGAGGAAGAAAGCAAGCACATAACACATATTACGGCCAATAGCAACCGTCAAATGCGCTTTGAATAATTTCGTTCGTTTCGCGCACAGGGGTTCATGCCCGTCCGGCGCACTTCCACCGAATGGTGCGACATTCTTCACACAAGTGCTCGACTTTTGCTTTCTTAAAACGGTTTGTATGTGTGAATGTGCCTATATGATTGCAGGATAACTTTATGCGTATACGCGATGTTGAATATTAGTGAAATGCAAGCGGTTGGGGACTTCACGAATTCGTGCAGTGCTGCGGGGCAGTACAGAAAAGCGATGAGAAGCGTGTTCAAATGGAGCTTTTCGATGGCGCCTCCGAGTTTTACCTCGCGTACTCAGGCGTATTAAGAAAAACAGTAATTGCAAAAAGTTATATTTCGTCTATGGACACACGAAACAAACAAACTTCCTGATCAACCAAACTAATGTAAAGGCGCGAGCTCGATGTATGCATACTTACTGTTGTCTACAGCTTGTTGATTCGTACACAAGCAAGATCCCCGAGCTTCGCAGCATCGAGATTCCCAGCACTGGCTAGTCCACATACCTCGAAACGCTAACGGAAAGGCTCAAGTACAAAAATACAACAAGCATGCGTTAAGACAAGCTATACGTCTCGGGCTTGTGCTAAAGCTTCAAGGTCTGGCCACTTAGGTTAGTTTAGAGACCACAAATGACGCTCTCAAGACCAGAAAACATAAAATAACGGCCGTTTATAGTTCACGCTCTGTGTATAACGTCTTGTCGACGTGTCGATCGAAACCGAAACCATGGCACTCTCCTCCCTGGCCAACTAGTTCCCAGAGTGCAACGCGCGCCGTGTTGCATGCAGGGCTTTATGGAAGTAGTCTATTGGGGGCCCAAGCGCACACCCAAACCCCCAAACGGAGTTTGGGTTCTGCGCATGCGCAGTGGTGAGCCCCTATTTCTTTGGGGCCCCCAAGCTTTGGGGTCCCCTATTCTAAAACTCTCTAATATCAGTTCACACGGAAAGAATAAAAACACAGAAAATATACGAGGGACAGACACACACAGTTCTTTCAACGAGCAACTACATTTAAATGATGCCCATTACACTATGATGAAACACTTTGGTCACGGAGAAAATGAAGTGAAGACGAAAATACTAGAAGATACTAGAAAAAGATAAAAATAAAGATAGCTGAATTAAACCTCCTGAAAAGGAAGAAGAAGAGGAAAACTGTAGGAGATT
Organism: Ixodes ricinus; assembly: GCA_037355805.1. Lineage (NCBI taxonomy): Eukaryota > Metazoa > Arthropoda > Arachnida > Ixodida > Ixodidae > Ixodes > Ixodes ricinus. The sequence continues at coordinate 365,959 of JAZHYW010021866.1, forward strand.
TTTTCTTCTATGACAGCTCCGGCGCTAGGAAATCCATCTCTGATGTCGATAACGACAGCGAGGGCTCTGAAACATTGTCTGTGGCAGTTTTGATCTTAAATGCTTCGATTATCTCTCGCCCATACTTGTCCTTGTGTAAGCCTAGCACGGTAGTGTTTTCATAGCTAGGAGAGCACCCTTGGCAGGTGCGGGCATGGACAACAATTGGATGGTAGGAGTCGGATGACGCCTTGTTGACTTCGAGAAAGTGTTCCCTAAGGCGAACGTTGAGGCATCGTCCCGTCTGGCCGATGTATTGGCTGCCACAACTCAGAGGAATAGAATAAATTGGCTTTTCTTGGCATTTGACGTATTTGTTGGAGTGTTTGATGGTGCATTCTGGTGGACGACTTTCGTTATTTACCCTTTGGCACAGTTGTTTTAGCTTCATTCTACATGTGAATACCACCTTCGTGTCGAAGCGGGCAGCGAGACTCTTCAGGCGATGGGCAGTATTATGTACGTATGGAATACAAGCCGGGCGTGTGTGGCTGTGTCCTTTGTTGTTAGTTGATCGACGGTTGGGGTCTGTAATGAGATGCTGAAGGGTAGTACGGAGGAGGTCTGCTGGATACCCGGCTTGGAGAAGGCGGTCATGCTGACGTTGGACGCTTGCTGATGAGAGGTGGGGACAGGATTTTGAACGAGAGGAGGCAAACAGGGTTCGAATAATTCCAAGCTTCACCGACTTAGAGTGGTTGCTGCAGAAAGGGAGGACCGGTTTTTTGGATCGTTGTTGGAAACTCCAGCATATGCCTTGAGGATGGAGATGAAGCCTTAAATCCAGGTACTGTAGTCCCTCATCTGTTGGTTCTTCACTCGTAAACCTAAGACCCGACGGGCAGGAATCAAATGCTTCACAAATGGCCCGTGAGGAGATGGAGGTCGGATGAATAACAAGATAATCATCCACGTATCTATACACGCGGCACTCGGGCGCGAAAATATCCAGTATTTCCGTGTGAACTGTACTGCATCCAACGCGCTCTGCTAAGTGTACCGTGTCTCTAATATCGGAGCGCCTTTGGCCCCGGCGGCACGGCGCCCCGTGGAGAGATAGGGCAACCAACCTCTGCTGCGCTGTCATCGCGCGACGCAGCAGAGGCTGGTTGCACTATCTCTCCACGGGGCGGGGTGCCGCCGGGGCCGAGATGCGCTCCGATAGCAAACCGAAACTTAAAAACCTGTCGAATTTGTGAGGTTTTTCAGAAAGCCGTAAAATGCTTCGCGTGCCTTCTATCGTTCTGCAATTTGTTGATTTAGTGTTTTTTGATGATGCTGAGTAATTTTCTAATTGAAACGATGCCCTTAAACCCAATAAAATGTTAATTACGCAAAAATAATTAACAACTTAATTATCCCGGACTTTGATAATTTTCCTAAAAAGGCCCCTGGCCCAGGACCAAAACGACACATGCCTTTTTGTTTTGTTGCGACGAGTAGTTTTCGCAATATCGAATTTGTCCACCTTTCGTAAAACATCCTGTATATATATAAGAGAATGCATACTTCAACCAAGTCCCTTTATCAGTCATATCGTACGAAGATCATTCTTACCAACGATATTATTGAAAACATACGCTCCGCCAGGTTCACCTTACCGCACCGCGAAAACGCATCGAATCATCTGGGTGTACCAGCCTCGGAACATCGATCCATGCGCAAGGCTAATACCCCATTCACATGGCCAGCGTAAAGGTACCTTCAACATAGGTCCCTTTGCGTTCGGCGAATCAGCCAGCGCTCTTGGGTCGCGCGGATAATCACCAACTGATCCGCCGCCGACCATTAAGGTCCCTTAGCAAAAGGGACCTCTATAATCGTGGCGATGGGGTATAAGAACTACTGAGCGCCTCCAGGCTCGCGCATTCCATGCTGTCAGCTTTCACTGAAAAATCTAGCCAAAAAATGAAAGACATCTACAACACCCTGTAACGCCGAATTGGAGCGCAGCTCTTGAGGAGGAGAGGAAGGGTACTGAGGGAGGGTATACCCTCCTCCTCACCTCCTCATTTAAGCTCCTTCTCCTCCTCCTTCTCCCCCCTACTCATCCCCCTCCTCCTCCTCTTCTCACTCCTCCTCCACTCCCCCTCGTCCTGCTCTGCCTCCTCCTTCTCCTCCCCGCGCGGTGCATTTTGGGACATTTCCCATAATGCACCGCGCCGTTATGCCGACGCCGACGCCGCTCAAGCCGGAAACGGGCGCCTAAGAGCTGCGCTCTAAAGAGCTTTCTGGTTTAATGAAAACGGCTACCTTAACTGAAGCCGGGAGAAAACAAAAGCAAACAAAAAACGTATATAAAACATACGCTGGCGTATGCATGCGTTTTACTAATAAACAGCTGGCGCATTTGCACAACTACGAGACGTGACAGGTGAGTTAACATTCGCGAGAGCTCTCTGTAGCCCCAGAGCAGTGAACAGGAGGCGCCTCAGTCGGTGAGCTGTTCTCCGGCTGGCTGGTCAGCGCGGCTGGCGGTCAAAAGGGACAACTTTGGGCAAGCCACGATGTCGAACGATTGAACACGAGAGCTCCGTCACAGTTTGGCAGCGCGCTCCAATGTCCGAGCTCGATATCAGGAAGAATTACGGTCGTGGACTGCACCGGAGTTGCGAAAATTTCGCGTAAGATGGCGCTACTTGTCAAGCAAACTTTAATGCTCCGTCTGTATATCAAGCAGCCCGAGATCTCGCCAACGAACGGTGGCTCGCTCTATGGTTGGCGAGCGAGCTCCGCCAGGTTTGCCTGCTGTGATTTCATTCAAGTGCACTGGAAGCCGTAGGTTTGAAAGCACCAACTGGAGCGAAGCGACACGGTTCGAAAACGAAGCTCATGAAGTTTCGGTGCTCCCGGAACATTCGGTGGCTCTAGACCAGATCAAGAACCAGCAAGGTCAAGGTCAGCTTCCCGAAAATATTTTCCTCGTCACTTCACTTTGCTAGCAACACCATATGTTAACTCGCCCAATTCGCTACAGTAGTGCCATCTGTAAGATCCATTCACGCCCATTAGCTACAAGAAAAATATTTAAAACAATTGGCAGCAACTTTTACCATAACATTTCTATCATGGATGGGGCGGCGGAGGAAAACTCACCGCAGAAAAGCTCACCAGAGATAAGCTCACCAGAAAAAAAGCTCACCGGAGGAAAATCACTGCAAAACCGTCATATGCAAAGAACAACTCACCGGAGAATAGCTCACCAACTAATCTGTGAATTGAGTCTTCGCTCGACCGAAATACATTAATTCAATTGAATTATAAATTTATTGCGCAATTTACCAGCAGAAAAACAATTCCTTAATGTATAAGTACCGTGCAAACCTCTTAGTTTACACGGCGACAATAAATAAAGTTTTCCCATTGGACGGTAAATAGAGGATTGCCTGGGAAAATATAACAGTCTAGTGAGTTGTTCCCGAATTGTTAAGTTACTTTTTATGTAGTGTCCGACAGTAAATAAATGAATGAACTTCCTTTATACTTCACTATTTATTTGATCGTCCAATTAAGTCCCTACATTCCTACAACCATGCAATTTAAGAATTATATAAGGTCAGGAGAACACAGACGAGATGAAAGCGGAGCGGGAGCTCCCATTGAAATGTCGCGTGTAGGTTTTTAGCTCCTCAACCAACTAGCCCAAACCTAAATTTTAGTAAGCTGTCTTCCCAAGCGTTATATCCGATCCTTGAAAAAAAAAAAAACGAATTTTTCACTTTATCCAATAAACACTGAATTGATATCGATCATCTCGCATAAAAATTCATCTCGAGGCGAGCTTTTCTCTGTCAAAAGACTGGTGAGCTTCTCTCCGGACCCGCTACAGACCTGGTGAGCCAATCTCCTGCGAGTTTTTCTCCGGTGAGCCCTTCTGCGGGATTCAAAGCATGGAATGCAGTATTTACGAAGCGATCGTTTCAATACGTCACCTGGCGCTACAGTCTCAAGTCGTGGTGTCACGGGACAACATGAGGCCACGTTGCCTGGCGTCAGACGATACCTGTCGTCACAGTGCAAAGTGTCGCGTCACGTAACGGCACGCAACGTAACTGACGCGACGTCACTCTAACATGACGTTACATGCCAGACACAAGGACGGACAAATTACGCGGACCAGAAGCTTCCGCTATAAAGCATTCCACGATTGAAGAAACGTTCGTGAGGACGCGGTGGTGCAGAAAGGGACGGCGGAAAGCTGTGACATGTCGGCCAGCGGTGCCTGTCGTCTGCCCGCCCGGCGGAACCCTTCAAAGCAAGAGACTCACCGTGAGAGGAAGACTAAAGGCCTCGGTTCATCCCGACCAGCACCCTCCGCAGCCCAAGAGTTTGCGCAACACCAGCTCATAGCACCGCCACACTGTACGGGCCGGAT